>PVJI01008890.1:0-68411 GCA_004026765.1 Micronycteris hirsuta
CAAAGGTAAGATTTCCCTTCTTTTGTATGTCCATGTAGTATTCCATTGTGCAAGTTTTTTAGTCAACTCATCTCCTGGTAGGCACTTGGGCTGTTTAGAAACAGTCCTTGGCTATTGTGAATAACACTGCTATTAATATAGGTATGCTTATATTCATTCAAAGTGGTGCTCAGGATTCTTAGGATATATTACCAGAAGTGGGATGGCTGGGTCAAAAAGAGAGTTCCATTTGTAATTTTTGAGGAAGCACTATACTGTTTTCCACAGTGGCTGCATCAGTCTGCATTCCCACCAAGACTACCCTAGGGTTCCTGGAAAGGTCCAGCCTCTACAATTCTTCAGGTTTCCCTGAAGGAGGGGCGATAGAGGCGAAATGAAAATTAAAAAAATCCAACACTCTCTTTCCAAATGCTGGAGGCCTACTCAGGAGTCTTTGCTCTCTCCCACTGACTGAAAAACCACAGAAAAATCTCCTTTATTTTTAAGAGGTTCTCTTTTTACAATCAGTAGAAAAAACTACAAATTATTAACAGCATAAAAAGGAGTAGTTACAGGGCAGTTTAATTTTCACCTAGGCTTAAACAAATGGATGTTATGATAAGGAGGTTTGCTAATCTATCTATTAGCCAGAAACAGTATTAAACTACAAACTCTTAGGTCCTAGTTAATGGCTAAACATATATTTTTAAAGTCTTAGATCTCTCTGAGTTAAAGATGTATGCAGAGGTTGCTCTTTGTCCTTTTGAGATTTAAAGGAAATGTCACGTAGGCAAAGGCATCCTTAACCATTAACTATTGGTTAACTAACGTTAACCATTTGTTAGGGCTTCAGGTGCTTGGTTACTATCAGGCATTAGATGGCTTTATCTAGATTTCTCTGAGATGAGATGGATTTTACAAGCCATTAGAATTGTTCTAACTCTCAAGAGTGAGAAAGCAAGCAGGCAAAAAGTGAGACGTGCAGGAGGGACTGCCCATGGTCGCCTTCCGCTGTGCAGAGGCGTCTCAACCATTCTGACTATGCCAGGAAATGGGTGTGGGTGGCCCCCAACACTTATATAATTGTCTTTAATTATCAGGGATTAGGATGAGGGAAAGGAGTGTATCAACATATTCTCTGCCTTCCATCTTGATCTAGCCTCTCAACATTTTATTTTTATTTATGGATTTAGTAAATAAAAATAAACTCTGTCAGCTATATTGCAAGTTTTTTGGGGATCTAGTCTTACAATAGGCCCTCAGGCATACTTATATTTCTCCCAATTTAATAAATACTTGTTTGCCCAAGTCTCCCTTTTATCTAACCTGCCTTTGGTGATTTCCGTCATGTTAACCTACTGGTATATGTTTAGGAAATATAATTTTGTTTTAAATATGAGCTTATGCTAATGACAATAAGATAAATTAGAGAGAATTACTACTCAGTAATAGTAGAGATAAATAATATAACAATTTATTAATATAATTTAAATAATAGTATTTAAATTGAATTTATTGCTTTACATTAGTTAATACAATTATATAGGTTTTAGCTATACAATTCTACAATAATTGTATTTATTTTAAGCTAAGCACTTTACACGTTTAATGTTAATATCACTGTTTTGCAGATGAGGGTACCAAAGCATAGAGACAGCAAGTAACAAAACCAAACAGCTAGTCAGTAGCAGAGGGAGATTTAAACTACATTTTACTTAGAGCCTGCGCCCTTAAGCATTATACTGTCTGCCTCCTATGAAGGTGCATTTGCTAGATTTCAAAGTCAAATAGCTGATGTGCTATTTATCCATGTTATAATGCACTTTTATGTGAGAATATCGGCCATGGAGCTAAAAATAGACTCAGAGTTTTTTAGTAGTGATTGAATTGGAGTAAAAATAATCAATGTTGCCTTTCCTTATTGACTGATAAAGTTAATGGTAGATAACCTTTTATTTCTTTTCAATTTAACTATAGGTGATAGTGTTACAGACTTACTATAGACAATGGCATGCAAAAATGGTGGTCAAGAATTTAAGAAGACAAAAAATGTTAAGGTTAGAATGGGAGGAACAGGAAGAACAAAGAAAGATAAGAGAAAAAGAAGAATGGACAGCATTGGACTATTACCGGAGGCATAATCCTCAAACAAAAGAAGATTTTGAGCTTCTGTATAATGCACTAGAATGTAAGTTTGAAATAGGCTTGGCTAAAATTATAAAACGTTAATTTTATAATTTTTCATTAGTAGGAAAAACAGGTCTATTAAAGACAAAAGGAAGACCTTACTATTTTAGGAAAATGTCTTGGGAATCTGTATGAGAGAATTTGAAATGATGAATAGTGTCTTACATTTGGGACAGGATAAAGGCTGACGTGAATTTGGATATGCTTTTATATTAACAGTGGGTAAATTATGCAGATTTTCTATATTATCTCATTTGATCTTTATCTCTGTGAGTAAAGAAAGTATTGTTTAATACGTTTCTTTGATGGTTTGGGAATTTGTGAACTCAGAGTTGAACTGTCTCCAGTTCCTCAGTCTAGCGTCCTGTCTCTGTTTCTGCTCTTTAGGTGAGGGTCTGGGCAATGCCTTTGATTCCCTTCCGTTAATCATAGTATATAAATGTACATTTTCTACCCATTTGAATGTTATGCCTCTCTTCTTTCATACAATGTGTGCTAGTCATTGACACAATTAGAACCTTCAGTTCTTCAAACAAGCCAAGTATTCTCTACCCAGGAAAGTAGAGGCACTGTTTTTCCTGAAGCCTGTCCCCTCGTCTACCTTCCCATCTCAGCTTAAATGTCGTCTGCTCAGAGGCTTTTGTGACTGACAGTGCAAGTTGGCTGTCCTATTGCTTTCCAAATTTTTCACTCATAACACCGCAATTTATAGTAATACAGCTTTTGTTTAAAATTAACTTTCACCTTGGATTGTGAGCTTTGAGAGAAACTGATTTTTTTAATGATCTCTGTTTTTCTGTATTCAGCTCATTCGCAACAAATACTGGTTGAATGAATGAATAAATGAATGAAGGGGAAACCTAGGAATGTGCTAATGCAGCTATTTCTAGCTCCTGCTTTCTTAGAAGTCACCTGCTAAAATAAAAGTGACTGGAACAGAAGAGATTTTCTGTTGCCTTAGATGCTGGAAAGTGGAGAAGTTGGTCTCATGTGGTCATGGGAAAATTTTAAAATAAAAAATAGCTTTAATTTTTTGTTGGTGTTGAATGGTTTTTTTTTTTTTTTACCCAAAGAAATAACAGTCTTTGACTTCTATGATGATTTATAACACTAACATTAAGCAAACTTTTATTTTACTATAACTTTGTTTATGTACTATTTGTGGATATTATTTTATGTTCTGTTACCCAAGTCACTTTTTCTTCTCTAACTGAATACAATTTTAGATGTTGGATATTGGACATATTTAAATAGCCATATGAAAATGCGCTATTTACTGAAGATGGTACAATTCATCACTAGGTCCAACCAGCAAAATTAATGAATGTACCTCACGTGCGGAGTTGAGTGGCTTTAGGAATGCAGCAGTGGTAACAGTTAAGCTTGCTCCCTAGACTTGTACATCTGCCTCCTCTTTCTCCTGATTGTTGACCTGTGAAAATACTTTGTTTTACTTTACATTTTACTTCTATTTCCATTTGCTCTGTCAGATGAAAACAAAGGTTATTTCTAAGTTTAATAGTTTAACAGAGAACAGTGTTGGCAAACTGTCTGTGAAAGATTGTACTGATAAGTATAAAACTACACAGCAGGGTTTTATAGAATAGAGTTCTGTTACAGCAGAATTCCATTCAAATAATAATCCAAATTCATATGTGAATAAACCAAAGGATACCATTGTTATTCTGTTTGATTAAAGGGCAGCTATGCAAAATAATAGGAAATATGCTAAATGAGGTCCTACCTTTACTACTTATTAGTAGTATTAACTTACACAAGTTACTTACTTTTTTAAATATATTTTACTGAGCCCTGGCTGGCGTAGCTCAGTGGATTGAGTGCAGGCTGGGAACCAAACGGTCCCGGTTCAATTCCCAGTCAGGGCACATGCCTGGGTTGCAGGCCAGGTCCCCAGTGGGGGCCATGTGAGAGGCAACCATACATTGCTGTTTCTGTCCCTCTCTGTCTCTCTCCCTTCCCCTCTCTCTAAAAATAAAAATAAAAATAAAATCTTTAAAAATATATATATATTTTTTTTTTTACTGATTATGCTATTATAGTTGTCCCATTTTTTCTCCCCTTTATTCCCTACCACCCTGCACCCACCTCCTACCAGCATTTCCCTGCTTAGTTGATGTCCATGGGTCATACATATAAATTCTTTGGCTTCTCCATTTCCTATACTATTCTTAACCACCCCTGTCTATTTTGTACCAACCATTTACGCTGCTTCTTCCCTGTGCCTTTTGCCCTGTTCCCCTATCCCTATCCCCTCTTCACTGATAATCCTCCGTGTGATCTCTATTTCTGTGATTCTGTTCCTATCCTAGTTGTTTGCTTAGTTTTTTTTGTTTGTTTGTTTGTTTTTTTTAGGTTGAGTTGTTGATAGCTGTGAGTTTGTTGTCATTTTACTGTTCATATTTTTGGTCATCACTTTTCTTAGATAAGTCCCTTTAACATTTCATATAATAAAGGCTTGGTAATGATGAACTCCTTGAACTTGACCTTATCTGGGAAGGTCTTTATCTGCCCTTCCATTCTAAATGATAGCTTTGCTGGATAGAGTAATCTTGGATGTAGGTCCTTGCCTTTCATGGCTTGGAATACTTCTTTCCAGCCTCTTCTTGCCTTCAAGGTTTCTTTTGAGAAATCAGCTGATGGTCTTATAGGAATTCCTTTGTGGGTAACTCTCTCCTTTTCTCTTATGTCTTTTAAGATTCTCTCCTTATCTTTTATCTTGTATAATGTAATTATGATGCACCTTGATGTGTGCTTCCTAGAGTCCAACTTCTTTGGAACTCTCTGAGCTTCCTGGAAGACTATTTCCTTTGCCAGCTTGGGGAAGTTCTCCTGCATTATTTTTTCAAGTAAGTTTTCAGTGTCTTGCTCCTCCTCTTCTCCATCTGGCACCCCTATGATTCAGATGTTGGAATATTTAAAGTTGTCCCAGAGGTTCTTAAGCCTCTCCTCATTTTTCTGAATTCTTGTTTCTTCATTCTGTTCTGTTTGAATGTTTATATCTTCCTTCTGGTCTAAATTGTTGATTTGAGTCCTGGTTTCCTTCTTTACTGTTGGTCCCCTGTGTATTTTCCTTCATTTCACTTTTCATAGCCTTCACTTCTTCCTCTATTTTGCAAACATAGTCAACCATTTCTGTGAGCATCCTGATTACCAGTGTTTTGAACTGTGCATCTGATTGGCTATCTCTTCATTGTGTAGTTCTATTTTTGGAGCTTTGACCTGTTCTTTCATTTGGGCCATTTTTTTGTCTTGGCTTGCCTGTTATGTAGTAAGGGGCGGAGCCTTAGGTATTCACCAGGGTGGGGCAACCCACATCACTTGTTGTGGCACTGTATGTGGGGGAGGGGTCAGAGAGGGAACAATGGCACTTGTTCAGCTCTCAGCTGGACTTCCCCTGCTACCCACAAGTGAATTGGGCCCTTTTGGTGCTGATTCCCAGGTGGTGGGTTTGTGTACATTCTAGGACCCTGTGGGTCTCTCCAGTGAACTCTCCTGTGAGGCTGGGAGTTTCTCCTGCTACCACAATTCCCACAGGTTTATACATCCAGAGATTGTGAAGCTTTATTTCCCTGCACTGGAATCCTGGGTTGCATGGTCTCTCGCTCCCCAGTTGTTCCTCCCTGTTTAGGACCACCTCGTCCTCCTCCAGCTGCCAACTTGCCGTGCATCCTCTCTGCCCCAGCTGCCCATCTCTGCCCCTCCTACCGGTCTAAATGAATGTTTCTTCTTTAATTCCTTGGTTGTTGGACTTCCATACAGTTCGATTCTCTGGCAGTTCTGGTTATTTTGGGTTTTAACTTTGTGGTTGTCCTTCTTTTGTTTGTGCGAGGAGGCAAAGTATATCTACCTACACCTCCATCTTGGCTGGAAGGCAAAGTTACTTATTTTTTCTAAGCCTCAGTTTCTTCATCTATAAAAGAACTTGATACTTTCTGACATATCGACTTCAGAAGGCTATATAAAGGGAAAAATATAAAATATTACATTCATGAAAGTACTTTAAAAAGCACAAAGATCTATGCATGTCTTAGTTACTCTTATATGGTAAATGATTTTATATAGATTTTCTATATTAAAGTAGAACAAATATATATTTTTTTATTTCTTCATATGATTTATATGGAAAATAAAAGTGAAATTTCTTATGTAAAACACATTTCTCAGTTTTCTTCTAGTCCTACAATTCTAAATTTAAACTCTCAGTAATACTTTGTAAGTCTGTTTTGTTGCAATTAAGATTTCTGGTTCACAAGCTCAATAATTTATACCACTCTTCTATTTAATAGTATAGGTTCAGTCCATGTTCTTAACTCTAGTACTTCAAACTTCTGCCCTCTTGTGGCCAAGAGTGGCAATTGCATACTTTGAATTACATTGCCTAATATGAATTTTAACATTTCCTTCGAATAATCTGTCCCTTGGTTATTAAGTGAAACGATACGAATTTAACAAATGGGTTTAACTGTATAAGATGATATAATGAGTCAGATACTAGACTATATCCATGCAAACATGTTTGATTTTTATGTCTTTTAAAATTTTATTATTCATTCATTCATTCATTCATTCATTCATTCATTCACTTATCTATCCATTGATCTGAAGTGTCACTCTTATCTCAGACTCAGCACAGGGGTCAGCATCTTTGAGAATCCGCTCCTGACAGCGTGGAGAGAGCTCAGAGCCACTTTTTCTTGCTCCATATTCTCTGTGCACACCACTGTCTTAATCGTTCACCTTTTTACCTCTGGCATCTGACAGGACCTTGTTCGGTATCTCTAGTAAATGTGTTGAACTGAATCTTCTAAACTTTTTCTTGGTTTTGACTTAATTGATGGTAATTATTTTTCCGACTGTAATTATTATTTCTTGATCTTAAGGTACCTTGACTTTTAGCATCTGGGGACTCTGTGGGCCCAGTTCACGGACATCTGGCCCTGGGATTCTGAATCTATCTTGGTTCTTGACATTCTGGCTTCCAGTCTGTGATGAAAAATTTATTTATTATTGTTTTGGGTTTTTTTTGGTTTTTGTTTTTGTTTGTTTGTTTAGTGATAAGAATTTTAAAAAGAAAATGCATATGAACTGGCAGTGGTAGAAAAGATGTTGTATGTTCTGTTATTTTTTTAATTTTCAAATTGTAATTAGATCTCAGAAATTTAAAAATGTGTATGGACTTTAAATACTAGTTTTATACTTCCATTTTGTAATTGAACTTCAGACTCTGGAGATTAGGTCATTTGTCAAAGAAGATAAGCTAAGGAAATAAATGTATTTTTTCAAAAAAACTGATTTCTTTAATATCATTTTCTTTAAAAAAAATTTGAGGGTTAATTGGCTTTTGTTATGGGCTGAATTTTGTTCCCCTGAAATTCGTATGTTGAAGTCCTAATCTCCAGTGTATCACAATGACTATACATAGAGATGGGCCCTTAAAGAGATCATTAAGAATGAGTGAGGTCCTCTGAGTGGGATGTAAGCCAGTTTGACCGGTGTTCTCATGAAAAGAAGAGATTAGGAAACACCCGTGCACAGAAAGCAGATCACAAGACACCAGAGAAGACAGCCATCTACAAGCCTAGGAGAGAGGCCCTCAGAAGAAACTAACTCTGCCATCATATTGATCTTGAACTTCTGTCCTCCAGAACTGCGAGGAAATAAATTTCTTTTAAGTCATTCATCCCGTGGTACTTTATTATAGCTGCCCCAGAAAACTAATATATCGTTACTTTTTTAAAAAAATAACTCCTAGGGAGTTTATTTTATGAAAGAGGGGAAGAATTTCTCTTGTTTCCCTCAATGTCTTCTATGTACAGTTCTGGAAATGGTCAAATGAGATATCAAATTAATTTTGTCTCGCTGCTCCTGATTCCTGTGTTTTTCTATTTCTTATCAGTAGCTGGAACATGGTCTATTTCTGATGCCATGTTCTATCCCTCATTACAGATTTACAGGGAGGTTGTTCATCTGATGGAGAATATCTTGCTCTTTCAGGTTGGCAGAATACCTTAAATAATACCCTATTGGCCTAAGTGTATTGCTGGGCTGAAAGGTTTCTAATGTAAAACTGGGAAGTAAAATAGGCTTACGAGTATCATTCAGTTTTTTTCTGCTTTCTGGGAATATCCATATAATGAAATAAATATTTTCAGTTATTATTTCCACAAGCAAACAATTTTTCTCCATTCATATACTACCTTTTGGTATATAGAATTTATTAAATTTTTAAAAGTTCCTTTTGGTTGCTACTCTTAAATGATAAACTCAGCAATTATGGATTTCCTGCACATGTATAACATTATTTAGCTCTTCAACTTAGAAATCCTCTTTTTGGACAAACCAAGAGATATAGTGTTTGAATAAAGCATTCCTGGTGAGGGACAGAGTAGATCCTTATAAGGAACATGACTGGCAAGTTCTTACCTGATCAGGATGGTTTCAAATTGAAGTTTAAAAGAAATAAGAAATGGCCTGATAACTCTGTAAAACAGGATGTCATGAAAAGCAGTGGTTAGCAGAAATAACACTATGGCGTCAGAAATATACTTTTCAGTGCAAAGACTGGTGTTAAAGTAACCTGACATTTTCATAGCAGGAAAATATAATTTCTAATTATATAAATGATATATAAATGTAATTTATATATTCTGCACTATCCCTGTA
Source organism: Micronycteris hirsuta (assembly GCA_004026765.1). Classification (NCBI taxonomy): domain Eukaryota; kingdom Metazoa; phylum Chordata; class Mammalia; order Chiroptera; family Phyllostomidae; genus Micronycteris; species Micronycteris hirsuta. The sequence goes on from PVJI01008890.1 coordinate 8,851, forward strand.
ACATGCTGGAAAACTAATCATGTCTGGGATATAACAAAGGAAGAGTACATTTTACCTGACTGAATTGTATCTAATGGAAGATAAGGGAAAGTAATCACACATGTCAAGAAAAAATGTACCCAAAAGAAGTCTTTAAGCCTAATGGTGAAAAAAAAGGTGCCAGGCTTTTAGGTAAAGAGAAGTGGAAAGAGAGGCAGACATTCTGTTCATGTGGAAGGATTTTACAGTCTACCCAACTGGGGAGAAGCAAGGAAACACGTTAGTTCCTTCAATAAGTCATATGTCTTTCTCACATCAAACCTTAAAGAGTTCCTTTCACATGATAATATCTCAAAAATGGTTATTGGGTGTTATGAACTGGCAAAGAAGTGATAGAATTTGGGCATGTATAATAACCAGATAAGTGAGCCAGTTTTTTTTTAAAGTTCAGAAAACATAGATTTGGTTCTATGGCCACAATACAGTTCATGAGTGTCTGAAACTTCATCATTCTGACAATGTAATTATACGTTATCTTTATGTAAGAGGAGAGAATTAGCTGGCTAATGAAGTAGAGGTGGCTCTCCAGAGTAAACCAACAAATAAGTTTGCATTGAAAAGGACTGTACAACTCAAAAGATGACATACTTTTGAGAGGCAGAGAGCAGTCAAGGCCACGGACCATGGAGCCACACTGCCAGAGTTTTAGTCCTGGCTCCACCTGGACAAGTTACACAGTCTCTCTTTCCTGTTTCCTTTTGTATAAAACGTGGGATAATAGTAGCACCTCTTCACTGGTTTGTCAGGAGAGTAAATGAGTTCATACGTGCAAGAAGCACTTGGGACAGAGCCTGGCATGTAGTAAGCCGCTGTCATTTTTATGGTCTCATTTAATTAGAAAGAGGGGACTAGGAATTGTGAGGAAACAGGAGATGAAGTAAATAGTACAGTTAAAAAGCATAGTTTTCTTTCAGTGCAGCCATAGAATAGAAAGGAAGTTAAGGCAAGGTCTAGTTGTAGCTTGAAACCATGGCTCCTGTATGAATTAAGAGAGAAGAGAATGAGACTTCTGTAAAAAATGGCTGATTTGTGGGGCCAGGCCATTCAGCGTGTTCTGATGTGTCCAGGGGTGAGGGTATCTTGGGTGAGGCTGAAGCTGTGTAAACCTGCACGGGTGGAGGACACACCTGCCGCCTTTGGGGAGGAACCCATGAGTGTATTTACCTGGGCGCATAAGTTGACATTATCTGTATTGCTGTCTTTTGGCTCCTGTTTGTCTGACTACTTTTACTGTTTAGTCTCTCAGCTTCTATTTCACCTCATTTTTTCATATATTGGCTGTACACTATGAATGATTCTATTCATACATAATTTTATTTAAATTGACACAAAAATAAAATGCTGCTTGTCAGGATATGATGGTAAAAAAAATACTCTGTAAAGATGTGGGATTTTAAAGCTTGAGTCTTTCATGTTATTCCCCCAGCCTGGCGACAAGAAGAACTGGCACGAATTAACCAATCTTTCACTGGAGCTGAAAGGAAAGCTGCTTTGTGTGAACTTCTGGAAAAAGAGAGCCAAATTATTGCTTCCATTGGGAGACATAGACACATTGCTTATGTAGCAAACCAGGAAGCAATGATACAAGCTTTTTTGAATAAGGTTAGTGAAGTACCAATTATTTAAATATCAGTGTAGCCTTCGTTTAAAAATGCAAAGTAACTAAAAGATTTACATTTTAAGAATTTGCATGAATTTTGTTTAGCATTTTGGTGACATATTTTTAAAAATTCTCCCTGTATTTTTTCTTTTTTGTGATACACCTTTAGATTTTAACTGCAGCATGGAATAATGGTTGACAAATAACGTGAAATTAACATGTCCATTCTCAGCGAAAGGGATCAATGAAGGAAGAAAATGTAGACGATGTCCTAGTAACTGTTCGTTCGGATTTAGTCTGGCTATAGAAATTAGGTGAATTGCACACCCCGATAAAATGGAATATTAAATTCACAAAATGTCTTGTCTGGGGTGCCACTCTAGTGAGCAACCTGGGGAAAATAGCTATCGATTAGTGTTTTTTCTCTTGCTTACCAGGTCATTAACTGATTGGAAATTTCTGACGCAAAAGATGTATGGTTATTGAAAACCACGAAAACGTGCAATTAAGGGAAACGCTAAAGTAATTACCCTTTTGAGGTGAAATTGCCTGTTTGATATTAAATAGCCTGTTTCCATAGTGACCACTTTCCTTTTATAAACCTGATCTTTCCAAACAATTGAAAGCCAACCAGCTACAAGAAGAAAATGGTGTTCTTCAAGATATTCGCCTGTAGGGATTCTAGTTATGGGATTCTTGTTTGAGAGCATTTGTTTTCAAAGGCTATATATATATATATATTTTTTTTTGCTAGAAATGCCCTCCTGTTATCTTACCTGTACATCCTCTTGTTTGATCTCAGTTTTTCTTGTGTTTTGCACTACTACCTAAATCCTGGAATTCCCTACAGTTCCAGGCCGGACCTCTCTTAGGAGCTTCCACAATCACATATCCAAATGCCTCCTGTCGTTGCTCTTTGATTGTCCTAAGAGCCCACCTCCAGTCAACCCTGAAGCCGTATCATCTCACCGTTCCTTCGTCCCTCACCTCTAAACTTACCCTGTTCCATAACGCTCATGGAATGTATCTCTGCGAACGTTTCTTCATCTATTCAGTTGCTTCAGGCAGAAAGCAGGGTGTTATTCTTGACATCCTAGGAGCCACCCACTGGTTCGTTCTGTTACTTTAACAATCTCTTCAGTTCTTTGCTTCTTCACCTCCAAACCCCCTGCCTGTAAGGAAGTGGTTCTGTCATGGGACTCTGATGCTTCACGTGTGTCCACATAGACCTTGTAGGCAAAGACGTGAACTGCAGCTAATCTGCGTCTTGGTGGAACACCTTGTGATCCCACTGGAATGTGCAAGGAGGGGAGGCTTCTGAGGATTTGCAATGGGCAGCTCCTGTCTCTTGCTACCCTTTCTCCCTGGGAGGCTTTCATGAGACAGGGTTTATCTTGTGTGTGTGTGAGCTTGACATTGATTTAAATAATTCCAGATGTCTTCCTCACCTGAGTTACTTTATGTCTCCAAACTAGGCTCTTGGCTTCCAGTCTCACTTCTCAATTCCCTCCTCCGTACTGCTGCCATGGCCACAGCGACCTCATTAAATACCACCTGCCCTGCCCCTCCTCACTGCCCTCAGGGAACAAGGGTTTTCATAACTGATTCTCTGAACACCTGCCCCACTCCACTGTGGTCTCCGTGTGCACCACAGCTGCATTGCTCCAGCTGTGCTCAATTCCTGCCCGTGCATCCTCGGAAAGATCATGTGCTCTTGATGCTTTCACATCTGGTCTTCCCTCTGCTTGGAACATCCTTTCCTTCCTGCCTCAGTAGCCAGTTACTCACCCTGCAAACAAGCTCAGTCACCCTTTGTTCCAGAAAGGATCCGCTTACCCTCCTAATTTAGCCTGAACTATATGCTTTCATGAGACTGTCTCACTTCTCTCTTAGTACATCGCGGTCAATTTTTATTATATCTATTTAGATGTCTGAATCCTTCCTAGATTTTGAGCTTCTGAAGGCAGGAGCTATTCTTATCTCTATATCCTCATATCTTAGCACAGAGCTTATCACAGGGTATATATAAATTCTTGTAGAAGAAGGCAGGGAGGAAAAATGAGGGACAGAAATATTGTATAATTTTATATTTCAGGTATTATCAAGAAGCTACACAATGTAGATACTGTCATTTGAAATTCTTGAATACTTCACTTGAGAAAAGATGAGTCTGCTATATTGAAGCCATACTGTTCCTATGTCTCCAGATTCATAGTTTAAACAAATGTACTCCTTTAGCAAGTTGTTTTATGTTGAAATCAGTTTCATCACTGGGACCTGTGTTCCTTATGTGGCTGATTGTTAACCTTACCAAGGAGGGCCGTGTGGACCCAGGGCACAAGGGTGTTTGGAGGTGCCCGAAGCCTCTGAGCTGCCAACGGACCAGGAAGATGGGCTGCGCCTTCTGTAGGATTTCCCACTGTGCTGCCTCCGCTGCTCTGTTTCCTATAGACTATTTAAAATTCTTCCTGTAAATACTTTTACAATGTGTATTATTCTTTTGCCTTTTTACCCTGCCCCCTATCCCTACCCCAGTAGTAAATATTTTTGAATTATAAAGAGTCCAAAAGTAGATTAAGTCCCAACATATAATAGCAACTCTGGAGCCAATCGAAGACCGTTACTCTTTCCCATGAATCATGTCACTTTAACTTAAGGTCTAACAACAATAACAAAAAAGATGAGATCTGGAAAATTTGGACACAAGAATTCCCACTAGGAAGGAAATTTTTTTTGTTTCTTATAAATAACTGATAAGTTGTTAGGGTTGAATCTGAGATCCTGAAGGATCCTCAGTGTAGGGAGAATTGTTTTCTGCCAGTAAAATGGAGTTTTTTTGTATTGCTAGGAGAAAAACAGAATGAGATGACAGTTGGAAGGTAATGGGGTACAATGTGGCTTCTTGTGACTTCTTAAGTTATATTACTAAATAAATGAAATATTAAATGTAAGATCGTATTTTTGGGGTAAGAGGAGAGGGGATGTGAGAAATGACCGGGTCCTACTGTCCAGACTAACTCAGGGCAGCACGCAAAGATGCAAGACCAGAAGAGTGAAGGGAGGGTGGAAAAGTTATGCAAAAGAGCTTGTCGATGTCAAGGGTCATGGTTTTTTTGTAGGTCATAGGTTTTAGAATTGTAGCTCTAAATCTGCAGTCACCTCAGATGATAAACTAGTTAATCTCACCAATCCCCAGTCTAAGATAAGACTTAGGGGAAATGAACGTTTTGGCTGATGCAAGGGAATTTTGCCTCAATTTTGACCAAAGTGCATAGGGCAGGAAAAGCACAACCACAGAATGGAGCAACTACACTCAAGGTCAGTCCACAGTCCATTACCTAACCCAATTAGTGCAGTCTTCAAAAATATTGACTAGTCGTGGCTTTGGGCCTGCTTTTAACCTGTTGTGGTACATTATAAAGTTTTTGTTGTTTGAATACAAAATCATTTTAATCATCTTTTTGTATGTGATACCATAGTAAACATCATAGAAGACAGTTAAGACAGGTTTTATAGTAAGCTTTTATGCAAATATTTATACAATGTCTACCCTTGTTCATGCCCGTCCACCGTGTCACCTCCGTGCCTCCATGCCTAGCATCGTCTCTGAGATTCAGGAGGACTCAGTGTTGAGTTCATAAAACTCGAAGTGATTTATTAATCTGCAGTTCTTTCTATTGCTAAGCAAAAATATCTTTTAACTAATTCCTGAAGCTAGACAAGGTTAGAGTTTTTCGAATGTCAAAACTAACAACCAGAGTCCCCTCGAGCTTTGCCCGCCCGGAGCTCCTCTGCTCCCGGCGGCCAGAACAGAGGGGTAGAGCAGCCCTTGGTAGAGCGGCCGCGCGAAGCACAGAAAACAAACAAACAAAAAAACCTAACAACTGGAGGCATAGTACAGTTTTTAAGATCGACATTTAGCACCATAATATATAAATATGTAAAGAGAACATTTTCTTTACTTAACTTTGGAGAATAAAATTCTATGTTGTGGTTTTGGTTGAACTTCACTGAATCTAAATAGTATATGGATTAGTGAACTAACATTTTATATCTTTTTATCCTGAACATAGAATTTCTCTGAGTAGTGAATAATATGAGTTTAAATTAGTCAAGGCTTTGAACCAATAATCTATTATGAATTCTACACTAACCCTTCATTCTCCTTAAGAGGATTAATCTAAAGATTTTTTTAAAGCATTAATTCAATAATTTATACTCAACACAACAAACATTGACTTCCACTGGTTATCAAATGTTAAAAACATAACAAGTTCACAGAGATGGAATTCAGGTCAAGAAATCTGAACAAAAAATCATCAGCCAGTTTCTAATATATCTTAGATGCTTTTTGCCCAACTGTATAAAGAGACCACTTGCGTTTTTGTAGGAGCCTTTCCCTAGAGTCAAGGTCATTTATTTCTTTGATTCTCTTTGATTCGCACACCACTTCTCATAATCACAAACTGAAAAACTGCAACTGTGTTAGCTGTGTCATTTAAATATTTTTTCTCAGTACTCAGGTGGCCAGCACCTAATGGGACAGAAAAATCACCGGACTCTGGCCTCTCTCTGAGCTCCGCACTACACAGGGGTGTCCTCTGTGGATGAACAAAACCCTTTTTCTGTGGAAAAGGAAAGTTGATCACTGCCCAGTAGCTTTGGGTGGGTTACGATTATTCCTAATTTGTGCCCTCAGGGACTTGAGTATTCATTTAGGAGGAAGGAAGGCCCTTCCTTCTCTCACAGCGTAGTCATTTCTTCTCTTTTGTGGAAGCCTGCTGCTCTGAGATTTGTATTATCTCTCCACCTTCCTTCCCTGAAATATGTCTTCCTGCTGTTCTTCTGTGTCCCTCCTCCAGACTCTGTGCTGTCTCATTTGTTGGCAGCTAAGTGGAATTTATTATGTTCCTGTTTTCTGAATCAATTTAAGAACATGATTGCCGTACATCTCTTAGCACAGCCAAAGCATTCAAAGAAAAGAGGAAATAGGAAAGAAAAATCAACAAAGTTGACATTTTCCTGCATCACAGTAAAAAAAAAAATCTTAAGGCCTGAAATTGAAGAAGCATAGATTTGAAGACCAAATTATCAGTGTTGGTAGAAATAAATCCAAGTATCAAAAAGCTTTGCCAACAGATTTTTAATATCTTTTCAGTGCTAACATTAAGGAACTTGAACTTCAAATCTAGGATTCGTTTGTATCACTCAGTTCCCTTTCCTCTGACTAATTCCTGGTTTTTCTTCAGATTTTATCTTAGATACTATTTTTTTCACCAGTTAGGTGTTTCATAGCAACCTATAGTTATCTATTTACCTGCTACCATCAAGCATAATTACCCTTCTTTAGTTCCTTATTTTCTTGTCTTTACATCCCATTAGATCTGAGAGTTCTTGAAATCAGGATAGTGTTTTATCTACTAGGTACCTAATGGTACATTTAATAGAGCCAACCCTGAGGAAAACTGCATGCAAAATTAGACTTTCAAATATTGCAGTACAAACTTAGCTTAAGATTGCTTGTTCCTTAAAACTTTTAAAAAGAGCTTTTAAACAAGCATTAAATTTCAGTAACACTCTGAGGCCTACCCCAAACATGGCTGTAGTCAATTTAAAGCAACATTTTTTTAATTTCTAAGTGATAATCATTAAATGATAAAATACGTTATTATTGCGTTATTTCCCTTTTATAATTCTTAATAAGTTTTACTTAATTCTGTTAGCCTACTAATGTTACATTATTTAATATTAGATCTATTCTCTAAAATATAAATTAACTATAGGGCTGAAGCTTCTTACTTGCTGAATTAAATCTAGAACTTAGAATCTAAAGTTTCTGAATCATTTTGGCTTTCCTCAGAAAATGGTACCATTACTTTGAAAGCATATGAAATGTAGTTGCTTTTCCAGTTTACTTTGTAGTTCTCAATATAGTTTGGCTAATATAAAATATAAAAAAATTAAAGGTAAATTGATGTTTAACTAAAAATTACTCATAATATTATCATTCCAAATACATCTTTACATTGTTTCTTTATTTGGCTAGTCCACATTCTTTTTTTTTTTTTAATTTTTTTTTTTTAAAGATTTATCTATTTATTTTCAGAGAGAGGGGAAGGGAGGGAGAAAGAGAGGGAGAGAAACAGCAATGTATGGTTGCCTCTCACATGGCCCTCACTGGGGAGCTGGCCCGCAACCCAGGCATGTGCCCTGACTGGGAATTGAACTGGGACCCTCTGGTTCCCAGCCCGCGCTCAATCCACTGAGCTACACCAGCCAGGGCGGCTAGTCTACATTCTTGATGATTTGTCCCAATACATGGTCTTCTACTTAAACTTTAAATGATATCAAATCTAAGTTTTAAATGGTTGTAAATATGGCATGAATTGAACCACAGCTCTCCAAAGGAATTACCAGTCAGGCTCCAATATTTGAACAGTTAATAGTCATGATAACATGGCCTTGTTTGAGAGAAACTGGGCAGTTTTATTCTATAAAGTAGAAGAGCAAGTAGACTGTGAGTTTTCATGGGGAAGTTTCCAGGTGAATGAACTGTTTGAGGGAACAGAAGCAGTGACAGACACACTAATCATCACCATCAGAGGTTGTGCTAATGTCCTGAGTCTGCAGAGCACGGTTCCACCTCCTGTCTCTGGTTCTCAGTTCTTAACCTGGAATTACTCAGAGGAGCTTCAGGGCACGTGAACTCTATTTTTAACCCTCAGTCCGGAGGAGGGCTAGTTGGGGGGTACCATGCCAGATTTGGAAACAGGAAGTGAGAATCTTAGCCAGCTTCTGGGAGGCGGGGACCACAGCACCGCTAAGAGAGCTAAATGAAGCTGTTTCACCATGGACATCTGCTGTGTGAAGAACTATGGACTTGTTATAGATTGATTAATCTAGGAAACAAAACTATAACTCACAGTTCTTTATATCTTTAGGCTTAACACATTGAGGATTGTGACAATACTCCACAAATGTTGTCTTCAATTGGCAAAGCATGATCAAGACACATTTCTACAACTCACTATAATTAAACCAAGCAGATAACTTCTAAAAACATTCTAAATAGCATGCTTTTTCCCACGGGGGGTAATGAGTTATTTCATGTGCCCTTCAAGCCATTCAACATACTGGCTGGTACAAATTAGTAGCGAATTCTGAATCCTGTAGATGTGTTTATATTTTAGATACTGAAGAACTCTCTCATATTTTGCTTTCCCCTCAAATGCCTTACTCTCCCATGGTGTATAAATTTTTCAATTAATTTCCATATATTTTAGTGATACTTTTATTTATAAAGCACATGATATTAAACTTTTAACAGAAAGAACAAAATTATGTTTTAGCCTTTAACTAACTGATCATTGTAAACATATTATTTTTAAGTGTTCAGCTCCAAAGACATTGAGAAGATTAGATGGCAAAATAATTGAGATGGATACACAGTTCACTCTCAGAGCCAGAGAACTGCAAAACATCTATAAATGCATTATTCTGAAAAATCTCTCTCAGGACGAGAGGCTGGATGTACTGCTAACACTTAAACATACTGTGAAGGTACGTTACCTTTCTCTTACTTTTGGGTTATCCATATCACTATCAATGAAAACTTAAATACTAAAATAAGCAAGATGTTTGTATTAGGTGATTATAAACATGGTTAATAAATGTATATGTACATTTTATTTTGTCAACAATTATACTGTCTTGGTATAATTTGGGGAGGATATGGTTTATGCGTTAATATATACATAAAAGTTCTCAAGGTATAGATTATGACATAATAAACATGAATATGGCACAATGAATATTCTAAATGTAAATGTATTTTATATATGTGCAGTGAAGCGAATATATGCAAATATATTGCATGGGATTAATACTCAGTTCAGTAAAACAGCCACTACTATCTATATATTTTGATAAAAATTTTATTTTTAGCAATTTTAAAGCAGCTTCGGTGTAAGCATTTTTGTCTTTTTTTCCCTCATCCATTATTGATTTTTTATGTTTTAGTCCTGCTTTTAATGAAGATGAAGCAGGTGTCACAGGTCAAGTTCTCAAGAAATTTGGGGATTTGTGTGCAGGAAGTTTCTTGGAGAGTGCTCTTTTGGAGTAACTCTTATGAGGAAATAGAGAAAGAAGATTGGTTCTCTCTTTTGGAAAAAAGAAAAATTAAACTCAGGTGCCGTCTCAGCAGTGATTTCAGCCGGTCTCACAGGGACCTCTGAAACTGTGCAGACTCCTGAGCTGCCCTGAACTGAGGCGGGGCTGGAGTTCTATTCCCACACTGCCCATTTGCCAAATGTGGCTTGCCCCCAGGAAAGAGGTGTGACTTTGTTTTTGTTTCGTTTTCACTTTAATCTTATATTTGTAACTTAAGTGACTTTTTTGGGAACAGTTTAAAAAAACCGAAACACTGTGTTATCATGGTTCCAGGCTGTGAACGTATTAGTACACTGATCACACATCACCGAAACATGATCACTCAAGTCAAGGCGGTCAGTATTTCAGAGTCTAGAGAACAAAGGGCTGCACCGGCCGAAAGCCCTCAGGGAAGCTCACATTTGCTGCCAGGCCTTCCCTTGGTTGGAATCCAGTGAAAGTCCCTCTGAACAGTCCACGCTGGGCTTGAGCGATCAGGGTTTGGGGGAGGCGTCAGTTTCCTTGGTACCCAGAGGTCTGACCCTCTCTGCTGGTCTTTTCTATCAGTGTCCAAGAAGGGAAGGGGGTAGAGGGGAGGTGAGACTTTATAACTGCTATTTACTGCACTCATCCTTAAATGTGACTTTGAGTGAGGCATCTGTCTTTACCAGAGAGCGGTTCTCAGAAAGGGACTCTGTTGAAAGTATCAGACAGCGGTAAGGCAGTAGTGGGGGGCATCATCACGGCAGGTCTGAGCACAGCATACAGTGCACATGCTGCTGCTGGGACCCGCTGGCTCCGTGGTATAAGTTTCTGGATTGGGGTAGGCCCTTTTTTCCCGGGGAAAATTGTAAGAGCAAGGTGGACGAGGTAACCGCAGCTCCTACTGTCGTTGTCCTTATGGTTGCGACATACACACCTGTCCCTTTCCTCTGCTACCTATTTTCGATTTTCCCACTCTCAAGTAGCACCTTTACTGATCTAGGTGGCCTACCTGTTGGGGTGACTCACACCTGGAGAGATCTAGACCATAGGTCACAATGTTCTTCTCAGACTGAGGCCACTAGACTTCCATTTATTGTCAAAATTAGACAAAGATGTACCAGGAAATGCCCATTACCTGGGTGCCAGAAGTAGTATTCTGTGTCCCCGTTGGATAATAACAGCCCTACTGCCTTTGAAAGATCAAGGTTAATTACCTTTACAGACAAGTAGCACTTTTCTTGTCCCGAGTCATTTGGCCCAAGGAACCCAGGCATTAGATGTAGTGTAGCGTTGAATAGGACTCTTGCTGTGTCCACTGCTAGAAGCATTTCCCCTCCAGGAATGAAGACTTCTAACTTTGAAGAGCACAGAGTTGCAGGAACAGGAGGCAAAAATTCCCCAAGTTGTAAGTGGAGCCACTTCTACTTCCACCCCCGTGGTTATAGGGTGGAGCAGTTTCGGGGGGCTTACACTTAGTCTTCCCTATCACATTAGCTCAAGAAGTCAGGAGAAAGGGGGGCCTTGCCAACTACCAAGTATTGCCCTCCAGTCATGTATTTGAGGGTTAGGGGGATGAGCACTGGCTGGGTCTCTGAATCCAGCGGACCCATTGTGAGCTGGATGTGGGTCCGGATTCCTTTGATTATTTATTTATTTATTTATTTATTTATTTAAGGAAAAAAAGAGAGTGCAGGTGGGGAATGTGGTAGAGATATTCTTATCTGGCATAATTATGACCATTATCTGGTTATTTAAAAAAGCCAAAGGTGGCTCAAAAAGATAAATTGTGCATCTTTTAAACAGTATATTTAAGCTGTTATATCCACATGTATTCACTTATGGCTGTGCAACCTTAAATAAGTAATTTAATAATTCTGAAAATCAGTTTCAATTAATTTATAAAATTAGTTGCTTTGAGGATATAAATATGTGTGCATACATATATAATATAAAATAAAACTATCTATATGTCTCAGTGCTTACAAATAGGGAGCCCTTAACAAGTAACAGGTATTATTCTGATGACAATTACTAACACAGACCAGTGAATTTTAAACCCGAGTATGCATTCGAATTATGTGGAGAGCTTGAAAAAGAGAGAAAAAGAGAATTGCAGACAGACAGACCCACACACATACACAGAGATTATGAGAACAAATGATTAGGAATGGTATCTAGGCCCCACTTCAGAGCAGTTAGATTAGAACCTCAAGTGTGAGAGCGATGCTAAAATCTCCCCAGGTCCTTCTAATGTGCTTTCAGGGTCGAGGACCATTGATGCAGACTCATGTATTAGCTATGCCAAATATATATTAAAAAGTGCAGAAGAGTATTATTTTATTGTTACTGACTTAATCTTCTAACTCATTCATTCACACTGTGTTTGTCATGGTCCTCTGTTGGGCAGTTGCAACAACTTACTTCTATTTGACTACTTATAAATCCTTCTACGTTAATCACTTAACTCTTACCTGGGTTTTCTAACTCAGACACACCCATTTCTATTACTTTATTAAAATTATTGTGAATTATAGTAACATACAGATAATGTGTATGATTTTGTACCTTGATTCTGCTTGACATTACTTTGTAAGATTGAAACTGTTATTGAAACTGTAGTTAATTTATTTCCTTATATTAGACAATATTCTGGTATATGAATAAGCCATCACTTATTTATGTAATCAATTTATTTATGGCTATTTGGTTGTTTCTCATTTGGGGCTACTGTGAACAATGATTTGACCTGCATGTTTCTCTAAGCGCTTAAGAGTAGAATTGCTGGGTTGTAGATTATAAACTCTACTAGATAATGTCATTTTTTCCCAAATTAGTTGTGCCAGTTTATACTTCTATCAGTGACATTTCATTTCTTCTAGACTCGAGTTTCATTTTCTTTGTGTGGTAATTTTGAAAACGGACTGACTTTTAGAATTCTATACTAAATATTTTGTGTCTTATATAGGAACATGAATGTAAACTGACTCAGGAAATTCTAGAATTGATCGACAGAGAGGTTGACCTCATGATGAGAGGGGTCAAACAGGAGAATCTCGAGGGACTCAGAAAAAGAATTGCAACACTGTTTTTTCATTACATCAAAACACCTCTGTTTAATCCAGAAGTTTCAAGACACCTTAAGGTACTCTATTTTTTTCCTGCATTCCTTTCTCAAAATTTTAATATGTGCTATTATAAATAGAAGTATATTCAAATTTTGCATTAACATTTCACTTGGCGTCCATGAAAAAGACCATCTTATTGTGAAATTTCTTTTGAGTGATTAGTTTTTATGTTGATGTATTAAACTTATTTCTTCTGTGTCTGCATTTGCAACCTTCAGTTCTTTCCTAATCTCTGAACCCAACTTCCACTTGAATAGTGCGCTATGTTGAATGTGTCGTGACCTCTCACACTTTCATGCTTTTGCACGTGCTGGTGCTTCCCCTGGAATGCCGTCCCCATCCTTCACCCAGCCAGCTCCTGTTCATTTTCCAAGGTCTGACTCACACGTCCTCTCCTTCGTGAGGCCTCAGATATCTTGGATCTACATGCTCTTGTGTGTGTCCCCTTAGAATACTATCACACAGTTTTAATTATTACTAGACAAATCCATGTAGCTGTCCTGAGGGAGATTCAAATGTAACATGTGTTTGAATTAAACTGTCTTCTCCAACTCCACCATGTTTAGGCTTCACTAGGGGTTTTATTCTCTATGCCTTACTGCATTTTTTTAAATTGTCATTCTATTACAGTTGTCCCAGTTTTCCCCCGTTACTCGCTCCTGCCCTGCCCTGCCCCCACTCAATTCCCACCCTGTTGTTCATGTTCATGGGTCATTTATACTGGTTATTTAAGTGGACCATTCCCCTTATTTCCTCTCAGGTACCCCTCCTCCCACATCTCTGGTCCCTGTCAGTTTGTTCCTTGTTTCCATGCATCTGGTTCTATTTTGTTTGTTTCTTTGTTTTGTTCATTAAGCTCCACTTACAGGTCATATCATAGGGTATTTATTTGTCTTTCACCACCTGGCTTATTTCACGTAGCATAATGCTCTCCATTTCCACACATGCTGTCACGAAAGGTAGGAGTTCCTTCTTTCTTCCTGCTGCATAGTATTCCCTTGCGTAAATGTACCACAGTTTTTGATCCACTCATTTACTGATGGGCACTTAGGCTGCTTCCAGCACTTGGTTATTATAAATAATGCTGCTATGAACATTGGGGTGCATAGGTTCTTTTGAATTGGTGTTTCAAGATCTTAGGGTGTAATCCTGGAAGTGGAATCACTGGGTCAAAAGGCAGTTCCATTTTTAGTTTTCTGAGGAAATTCCATACTGTTTTCCACAGTGGCTGCACCAGTCTGCATTCCCACCAACAGTGCAGTAGGGTTCCCTTTTTTCCACATCCTCGCCAGCACTTATTGTTTGTTGCTTTGTTTATGATGCCATTCTGACTGGTATGAAGTGGTATCTCATTGCGGTTTTAATTTGCATCTCTCTGATGGCTGGTGATGTTGAGCATTTTTTCATGTGTCTATCAGCCCTTTGTATGTCCTCCTGGGAGAAGTACCTGTTCAGGTCCTTTACCCATTTTTTAATTGAATTGTTTTGTCTTCCTGGTGTGGAGTCATGTGAGTTCTTTATATACTTTGGAGATCAATTGCTGGCAAATGTTTCCTCATACGGTTGGTTACCATTTCATTTTGTGATGTTTTCTTTAGCCCTGCAGAAGCTTTTTAATTTGATGTAGTCCCATATGTTTATTTTTTCATTTATTTCCCTTGCCTTAGGGGTCATATTGGTGAAAATATTGCTGTGTGGGATATCTGAAACTTTCCTGCCTATATTCTCCTATAGGACTTTTATGGTGTCACAGCTTATATTTAAGTCTTTTATCCATCTTGAGTTTTGCTTCTATGGGGCAAAAGGTTCTGTATATATCTGTTAAGTCCATTTGCTCTAGTGCATCATTCATTGCCAGAATATCTGTATATCTGTGTTGATTCTTTGATAAGTAGATCCATCCATTGTTGATGGGGGGTGGTTAAAATCACCTACTATAGTGTGTTGCAGTCAATATCTTTATTGAAGTCCCCCAAGATTTTCTTTATATATTTTGGTACTCCTATGTTGGGTACATAAATGTTTACAAGGGTATGTCTTCTTGATAGTTTGTTCTCTTAAGTATTATATAGTGTCTTCCTTTGTTTCTTTGTGGCTTTTGTTCTGATTTTGTCTGATATAAGTATTGCTACCCTAGCTTTTTTTTTTCATGTCTGTTTCCTTGGAGTATTTTTTCCATCCCTTCACTCTCAGTCTGTGTAGATCTTTTGTCCTGAGGTGAGTTTCTTGTAGGCAGAGTATGCGGGGGTCATGTTTTCTTATCCATTCAGCTGTCCTGTGTCTTTTGATTGGAGTATTTAATCCATTTACATTTAAAGTTATTATTGATAGGTAGTTACTCACTGCCATTTTTCCCTTTGTACTTGTATTCTTCTCTGTCATTCTTTCTTTTCATCTTCTTAAAGCAGTCCCTTCAGTGTCCCTTGCAGTGCTGATTTGGTAGACATGTGTTCTTTTAGCCTTCTGTTGTCTGGAAAACTCCTCATTTCCCCTTGATTTTTAATGAGAGTCTTTCTTGGTAGAGTAGTCTTGTTTTCAGGCCTTTGCTTTTCATAAGTTGGAATATTTCTCGCCATTCCCTTCTGGCTTGTAGTGTTTCTATTATCAGCTGATAGCCTTATCGTGGCTCCCTTGTATGTTACTAACTGTTTCTCCCCTGGTGCCTTTAATATTCTTTCTCTCTCTTTAAATTTTGCCATTTATATTATTATGTGTCTTGGAGTGGGCCTCTTTGGATTCATATTGTTTGGGACCGTCTGTGTTTCCTGGACTTGCATGACTTATTCTCTCATTGAGTTAGGGAAATTTTCTGTCATTACTTTTTCAAACAGGTTTTCTATCCCTTGCTCCTCTTCTCCTTCTGGTATTCCTATGATATGGATATTATTATGTTTCCTGTTGTTCTGTATCTCCTTTAAACCCTGTTCATTCTGTTGCTGTGTCTGGGAATGTTTTTCTACCTTGTCCTCCAGCTCACTGAGTTGATCCTTTGCTTCATCTAGCCTGCTTTTAATCCCTTCCTCTGTGTTTTTCAATTCAGAAATTGTATTCTTCATTTTCTACTGGCTCTTATTGATCATTTCTCTGCCCTTTTTCATGCTGATGTAGTTCGCAGTAAGTTCCTCATAACTTCCCTGTAGTTCTTTGTGGTTCTCACTGAGCTCATTGAGCTTCCTTATAAACATTATTTTGAACTCAGTGTCTGATAGTTTACTTGCCCCTATTTCATTTAGCAGTCTTTCTGTGGACTCCTCCTTTCCTTTCAACTGAGGGTTGTTTCTTTGTCTTCCCATTTTAGGTATTCTTGTTTGTTTTTGTTTCTTAGATTTATCTGTGTTGACACCCTTTCTTCATGGTGTGATCTTCTATGGTAGGAGACCTGTTGGATTCAGTGATGCAGTTTCCTTGATCTCCTGAACTTGATGCCCTTTATGCTGATAATGTTGGCTCTCTGGTTGTAATTCAGTATTGATTGTTGTTGGATCGTTCTTTGGTGGGTCCTTCCCTCTGGCTGGATGACTCTCATTCCACCCATCACATCTTGTATGCTGTTGTGCAGGTATATTCTTTTTTCTTCCTGGATCTGCCTCTGGTGATGTCAGTTGGTGTCCCAGTCTGGCCTTAGGCAGCCTGTTGTAGGCTACCAGCGATCCAGAGTCTATGGCTGCCTCCTTCAGTTGTTAATCTAGTCACTCTGTTGCCTTATTGCTTTTTACTTTGCAGAACCGTTTAAAATACTTTTAGTAAAGTATGGATGGGGTACTTAGTAAAGATTTCTAAATAGTGTTTTAGTCCAATGATTATTTTTAAGAGTTATACTTTACTTAAGAAGCTGGCTAAACATCTATTTTTTTGGCAAACAAAATTATTAATATTTAGTCAAACTTTCATAAAGTAAACATTGCTTACAAAATAAACATTGTTTACTGTTCATATTTACATTATTTATTTTTATTTTTTAAAGTATTTTTTTTTATCAATTATGCTATTACAGTTTTCCCAATTTTCCCCCTTTGTTCCCCCTCTGCCCTTCCCCCCAACTCTCCAGCATTCCCTCCCTTAGTTCAGTTCATGGGTTGTACATATACGTTCTTTCAGTCCTCTGTTTCCTTTACCATTTTTGATCTCTCCCCGTCTATTTTACGCCTACTAGTTATGCTTCTTCTTCTCTGTACCTTTTCCCCCTATTCCTCCCTTCCCCCTCCCCACTGAAATCCCTGCATGTGATGTCCATTTCTCTGATTCTGTTCCTGTTCTGGTTATTTGCTTAGTTTCTGTTTTCATTGTTTTTCTTTTCTTTTAGGTTTATTTGTTGATAGTTGTGAGTTTGTTGTCAGTTTACTGTTCATATTTTTCATCTTCTTCAATTTCTTAGATAAGTCCCTTTAACATTTCATATAATAATGGCTTGGTAGTGATAAACTCCTTTAACTTGACCTTATCTGGGAAGTACTTTATCTGCCCATCTATTTTAAATGAAAGTTTTGCTGGATAGAGTAATCTTGGATGTAGGTCCTTTCCTTTCATGACTTCAAATACTTCTTTCAAGCCTCTTCTTACCTGCAAGGTTTCTTTTGAGAAATCAGCTGACAGTCTTATGGAAACTCCTTTGTAGGTAACTGTCTCCTTTCTTCTTGTTTCTTTTAGGATTCTCTCCTTATCTTTAATCTTGGGTAGCTTAATGATGATGTGCCCTGGTGTGTTCCTCTCTGGGTCCAACTTCTTTGGGACTCTCTGGGCTTCCTGGACTTCCCAGAAGCCTATTGCCTTTGCCAGCCAGATGGGGCAAGTTTTCCTTCGTTATTTGTTCAAATAAGTTTTCAATTTCTTGCTGTTGTTCTTCTCCTTCTGGCACCCCTATAATTCGGATATTGGAACATTTCAGGTTGTCCCAGGAGTTTGTAAGACTCTCTTCACTTTTTTGAATTCTTGTTTCTTCATTTTGTTCTGGTTGGTTGTTTATTTTTCCCTTTTGTTCCAAATCATTGCTTTGACTCTTGGTTTCCTTCTTGTCACTGTTGGTTCCCTGAATATTTTGCTTTATTTCACCTTGGGTATCCTTTATTTGTTTTTTCATTTTTTTGACCAAGCTCAGTCAGTTCTGTGAGCATTTTGATTACCAGGGCTTTAAATTCTCTACCAGATAAGCTGGCAATCTCCTCATTGCTTAGTTCTCTTTCTGAACTTTTGCTCTGTTCTTTCATTTGGGACCTATTTCTTTGTCTTGGGCAACTGGTAAGTTGTGAGGGGGCAGGGCCTTAGGTGTTCACCCGGGCAGGGCCAGCCTCCTTGCTGTGCTGTGGCACTGCCTGTGGGGGAGGAGGGGCCAGAGAGCAAATGGTGCCACTGCCCTGCTCCTCTCTAGCCTGCTTTCCAATGGACTCTCGCGTGAGACTGGGAGTATCTCCCACCGTGACCTCTGCTGTAGTCCACAGCCAGCTCTGAGTCTCAGTTTCGCCTTCAACCCTCCTGGCCCGCCCAGTCTGCTGGCTCGTAGCAGTTTTTCTGGGTCTGCCTGCACAGTCCACCGGCCTTACCGGTCTGGTTGATTTTTTTCTTTAATTCCTTGGTTGTCGGAGTTCCATGCAGTTTGATTTTCTGGCAATTTTGGTGGTTTATTGATTTTAGATTGGTTGTTATCCTCCTTTTGGTTGTGCAAGGAAGTGAAGGGTTTCTACCTATGCCTCCATCTTGGCTGGAACTATATTTTTATTTTTAAATGAAGTTTTAAAATTTAATTGTATTGCAAGAGAATACTAAAACATAATAAAAGTACAAGAGAAAGGTTTCCCATTTTGCATTGTGTCGAATGGATTCAAGATTTTTTGGGATTATCACTTTGTAAGTGATGAGATGTCTAATCACTGGAGTGTACACCTGAAACTAATATAATAATGTGTGCTAACTGTAAAAATGATTAAAACATGGTTCTGGAAGTAAAACAGTTTTACTGAGGTATAATTTGCATATCATACAATCTGCCTATGTAAGGGGTACAGTTCAGTGGGTTTTAGGGTAGCCACAGATACGTGCAACCATCACCGCAGCAAATTTTAGAACATTTTGATCACCTCCAGAAACGGTTTCTTTCTATTACTCATATACTCTCCCATCCGGCAGCTCCCCCACCCAGCACTACCCTCCATCCCTAAGCAAACACTACTCTACTTAGTGTCTCTAATAGAGTTGCTCATTCTGGACTTTAATATCAATACAATCATGCAATATGGAAAATAAAATAAAGAAAAAAGTAAAGTTCCCATATTATTTTTTTGCATTCAGATCAGTGTTTCATTTGTCCAGGCTATCCTCTAGTGCTTTTGTATAGACTTACTCAGTTTTTATATGTTTACAGTAATGTCATACAATTTTATATCGTACATATTCATATAACACTATATCATTTTTTTCATTTTGTAAGTTACCTTTGGTAAAATTCCCTCTTTTTGGTGAATTTTGACCAACTCAGAGAGTCATATAACCAACAGCACAGTCAAGATGTAAAAAGTCTTATTATCCTCCCAAACACCCTCACACTGCTACTCTAGCCAACCCTTCCTTAGGCCCCCTGACCTTTGGTAAGTACTGACCTGCATTTCCTTTTTATAGTTTTACCTAACCCAGAATGTCATATACATGGAACCATAATATATGTAGTCTTTTAAAAAAGATTTTATTTTTTTAGAGAGAGGGGTAGGGAGGGAGAGAAATATAGATGTGAGAGAGAAACATCGATCAGTTGCCTCTTGAATGCACCCTGACTGGGAACTGAACCTGCAACCCAAGCATGTACCCTGACAAGGAATTGAACTGGCAACTTTGCTTTGCAACTGAGCCACACTGGTCAGGGCTATATTTATTCTTCTGAGACTGGCTTTCTTCATTTAGCATATTGCATTTGAGATTCATCTATGTTTCTGAATGTATCAGTAGTTTGTGTTTTTATTGTCTGGATATACAGAGTTTATCCGTTCACAGTTGTAGACCACTAAGTTGTTTAGAGTTTGGGGGTGTTGTAAATAAAGTCACTACAAGCACTTGATTATGAGTTTTTGTGTAAATTGATTGTTACAGGTTAAATACCTAGAAAGTGGGGTTTTCGAGTCATGGTAAATTCATATTTACATTTATAAGACACTGTGAAACCTTTTTTTAAACTGCCTGTACCATATTGTATTTCTGTCTGCAACATATGAGAGTTCAAATTGTTCTGTCACCTTGTCACTGCTTGGTATTGTAAGGTTTTACTTAATTTTGGAATTCTAATAGGTATAAAGTAGTATCCCATTATATGTTAATATCCACTTTCCTAATGACTAATATGCATCTTTTTACTCACTTTTTTTTGCCATACATAAATTGTGATACTACCCCCACCTTTTTTTTTTCAGTTGGGCTGTTTATTTTCTTGTTATTGAATTTTAAGAATTCTTTATATATTTCGTGTATAGGCCCTCTGTAAGATACATGATTTGCAAATACTTCCTCTCAGGTTGTGGCTTGGCTTTTCATTCTATTAATAGTATCTGTAAGAGAGCAAAAATGTTTAATTTTGATGAAGTCCAATTTATCCAATTTTAAAATGGATCACGCTTTTGGTGTTTGTTTGGCATTTGATAAATCTCTTTGGATTAATTAATATCGTTAAAATGACCATACTACCTAAACTGACCTACAGATTCAGTGCGATAACTATCAAAATTCCAATGGTACTTTTCCAGGAAAGATTTGTAGTAGCCAAAGCAATCTTGAGAAAGGAAGCTTAGCTAGCAGCATCATGCTTCATGATTTCAAACTATATTACAAAGTTCTAATAACCAAAAACAGTGTGGTATTGCCATGAAAAAAAAGATGCATAGATCATTGAAACAGAATAGAGAGCCCAGAAATAAACCCGCACATATGAGGTCAACTAATATTTGACAAAGAAGCCAAGAGCATAAAATGGAAAAAGGATAGTCTCTTCAATAAAAGGGTACTTGGCAAACTCAATAACATGCAAATGAAATTATAAAAAATGAAATTCGACTCTTATCTCCCACCACATATAAAAATCAACTCAAAATGAACTAACGATTTAAATGTATGACCTGAAACTGTAAAAGTACTAGAAGGAAATAGAGAAAATGCTTTTCGACATTGGTTTGACAACAATTTCTTTTGTCATGACACCAAAAGCAAAGGTAACAAAAGCAAAATTAGACAAATGAGATTGTAGGATTGCATCAAACTAAAAAAACTTTTGCACAGCCAAAGAAACCATCAACAAAATGAAAGGCTATCTATAAAATGGGAGAACATATTTGCAAACCATATATCTGGTGAGTTAATATCCAAAAAAGGAAGGGAGAAACTCATACAACTCAATAGCAAAATAATTTTAATACACTCGAAAAATGGTCAAAGGACCTTAAGAGACATTTTCCCAATGAATAGACAGATGGCCAACATGCACATGAAAAAGTCGCTCGATCATCAGGGAAGTGCAAATCAAAACTACAGAGAGATGACACCTCACAAACATTAGAACGGCTATTACCAAAAGGCAAAAGCTACGTGTTGGCAAGGATGTAGAGGACAGGGCACTGTTGGTGAACGTGTAAATTGGTACAGCCATTATGGAAAACAAGATGAAGGTCCCTCAAAAATTAAAAATAGAACTACTACATGATACCGAGTTTCAGATTTTGAAAATAGATCACTGAGCCATCCAAATTTATTGTTAAGATGAGTGAATAAGAACACTTGGTTTAGTGGGTTTTTATTCATATGGCAAACTAGCTCTTGCCTATAAGATTAATTCATCAATGTAACACCAAAAAATCTAAATTCTTCTTAAAAATAAGTGCCAAAGCACTTGGAAGTTTTTATTTTTATTTCTTTTTTTTTAAGATTTTATTTATTTTTAGAGAGAGGAGGTTGATATGTAAAGGTTGATAAATAATGCAGATTGTTGATATTTTGGCACGGTAAATGAATAGTGCTTGGAATTTACATTTTGTATAGAATAGGAAGTGAAAGGGAAAATATAACTAACTTTTTGTCTCATTCTAAGATAAGTTACAGCTCAGTGCTCCTGTTGGATAGTATTTGGCCAGGCTTTTGCACTTTTCTCTCACTCTCTCTATATAAATATAAATATATGTATATATTTTTGCTATATAGGTCCCTCAGGACCCATTGAAGTTTTATAAGAAGATTTACTATTGCCAGAGTTGCCAGCTCTATTTGCCTTCTACAGAGTTTGCTATATCATCCACCTCACACCACATAAACCGGTGTCGTAAGTGCATTAGCCTTGACAATGAGTCTCAACAACGAGAATCGTTCTTGAAGTACAAATGTTTACTGCAGCGGCTCTACTCTTCAGAAGCTGAGTATGAAGATGATTCTAAAATTGCTTTCCTGATGCAGGTATAGTCACTAAGAGTTGCCCATCATGGATGAAATTTTTCCACTGATTTCCTGCTTTCCCACCCATACTTTTTAAACAGATGGATTTCCCTCCTTACACTTATACTTTGTGAAGCTCACTCTTCTGGCACTTCTAAGTTTATATGTGTAGACTTCTTGGTAAAAAGTTGTTTCAAGAGTTTTAACTAATGTGGTTTAAATAAAAGAGTTTTAAGACAGTTATTTCATTCCCCCTTCCCTCTTTTTCATTAAAACAAGAAAGTTTTTTAAATAAAACTAAGCAAATTGCTTGTTTTTAATTAAATTTCAATTTCCTCATTTGTAAAATGGGATAAAATGACATACAGTAACCCTGAGGATAAGATGATAGTTATTAATATATTTTGAAAAGTACTTAATACCATATCAATAAATGTAAGGTAAAATTAGCATTTTGGAAGACATATATCAGTTTACTCTGGATCAAGGAAGTGGTCATGAATGTGAGACTGATAACATAATTTGGTGGAAAATAAGGAGCAATATGGCACTGAAAACCTCACCAATAGTATTTTTTTTAAATATACTCAATATAATGTAATTATTTCCTTAAGTAATATAATAATCTTAAAGAAATTTTATGTTTATAAGACAACATTTTTCAAACTTATTTTGACATGCAGCTGCAAGATATTCAGTACCTGACTGAGAAAATCTGGGGGTCCCAGTCAGCACTCAGTGGCTGGAATGACCTCAATGACCTGGTCATGGTCAGGTGGGACAGATCCCTGGAGTGGTCCCCCTGGAACTGCATTCTTCTCACCAAGGGTGAAGCCGTTGCTCATCTCAGGCTAACAAGTACTGGAGAGGTAAGAGAGTTGAACTTTTAGGGGGAAATTAACTTAATCTTTGGAATTATTAGAGATAAATTGACTGCCTTTTAATACGTTCCATGCATAATTTAAATACTTCCATTGGATTAAGAAACAGAGAACCCATGCATAACAGTAACAAAACTCGTGGATGAGATTAACATTAAAAGGAAGCCAAGGCACATAAAAGGTGAGGATAAAAGATCTGAAGGTCTGGACAAGTACCCAAACATGATACTACCCCCTTCTAATTACAGCAAGTTTAAGCATGTTGGTTCTATGGTAAGTTCTACAAGGGCAGAGATTTTGTTAGGCTGTGTCTATAGCTCTAATACCTATAGCAGTGCCTGTCATAGATTAGAGATTTAATAAGTATTTGTTGAATGAATAATTGAATATTACCACTAGATAGGTATTGTGGAACTAAAATCTGTTTTGACTAATCATTGTGAAGTCTGCCTAAAAACACACTAAATCCTCAAATAAATTTTGTTCATAATTTTGTGCTCTAAATGGCAATCATACTCATGGGGTGTAGTTTTGTGGCTCCATTTTCTTTGCTTCCAACTAACTAGGAGTGGGGAAAGCACTTTAAAAATTAAATATCGTTTAATTTCAGTAATTTACAAGATGTAATCTCTAAAGCATTTTGATAAATGGAATTGAGGAGTCCCTGATGAGTTTGCAGAGCTCCATTGACACTGAGCAAGCCTAGAGTTCTTACTGCTGATGCTGATTCTCTGCCTTCTCTTGATTGAATTGATGTATTTAATTTCATGTAAGATGTCAGCTAAGAGAAATGACTTCAAATATAACAGTTATTTTGAATAGTACTATTCACTGCCTGCGTTTCTACTGGGGAGGAGGAAGGGGTAGAGAGGAGAAACTAGTTACATTTTTAGCTTTTTTGAATAATTTTCCAGTAGAAGCCAGGCTAAGAAAAATTTTACTTCAGGTATTGAAAGAAAGAGCAGTGAGAAATTGAAGCTGTGCTATATATATCGTATTTAGTAAACTCAGCTGCCTCATAAATATTTAAGCACTGCAAGCGTGGCCCATGCTGCAAAGTCATTTCAGCCAGCACCCATCATGGGGCTGAAGTTCGTTCCCAAAGCTGATATTATACTGCTTCTTCAATTAATCCACATAGCGCCCTTTGTGTATTTAATTAAATTACTGCAGTATCAAATTAAATGTTCTATCCACATTCCGGATGCTGAGCTTATTGAATTTCTGTAAAAGAGCTAAGGTTCTCAACCAGGCAAACTAAAAAAAAAAAAATTGTCTCCTTTAGGGTTTTGGGCTGGTGTAATCTTTTAAGTATTAATGTTTAACCTAGTTAAAGAATCATTTTGTCTTGCAGCAAGTTAAAGCATTTTGAGAATTTCCTTAATTCACAGATATTTGCTTTCTCGGGAAATTGAAAAAAAAAACACTCAGAAGTTAAAATAATCTTGACTCTCCGTAATTATGGCACAGTTGTAGGAAAAGCATGGAAAAAAGACTTGTGTTCTCTGAATGTAAACGAGGCAGATCGATTTCTCGCAGTGTGCCCGGTGGCCAGGGGAGGAGCCACAGTGGGCTTAAAGTCAGGAGACCTGGCCCAGTGTTCCCCCAGCCCTGTCACTAACGACATGAACAACTTTAAGGCCTGCTGTCTTTGCTCCATCTATGTGTATAAAGGTCACCAGAGAACGGGGAATTAGCCCAAAGAATCAGAGTGCTTTGACTTTGAATTCTGGCTTTGTCACTCATGAGCTGGGAGAAGTTGGGCGGGCTTGTTAATGTCTTGGTGCTCTGGTTTTCTCATCAATAAAAAGGGAAAACAGAAAAAGTGGGTGATGGTTATTGGCTATCTTTTTGTACCATTCTTTAAGAGTTGCTTATTATCCCTTTAGTTATATGAACCATAATATACTTATGCCATCTTTAAGAATTACTTTTGGGCTCTATAAAGGCACTTTGAAAGCCTATAAAGTCCTATGTATGTATAATTTAATGCTGCATAACAGAAATGTAATAATTTTTCTTGAATAAATATGGGCAAAGAAGTGATGCATGAAGTCAGATTAGTGCAAAGGATGACTATTTCGACCTGTTATATTTGTCTATGGAGAAGAAACTTTCAAATAAGCCCAGGATACTCCTACCTAGTACTTTCTGGGAGAATATTATATTTTTCGGCCCCTTTTCTCCAGAGCTTTCTTTACTTTTGATTAACAGTATGGAGGGATCTTTAGTGAGGGGATGTTTTACTCTCAGAAAACAAATTTTAGGAGAAGGTACAGGTAGTAACTATCATTTGGTTGAAAAGAAGGGTCAGTTAATATTAATAAAGACAATAGGTGGTATTTATTAATTCAATCAGAATTTGGTTTTGAATGTTCCACATTCTGTGCTACGCGCTTGGAGAAAAACAATTCTTCATTGTTTGAGTTGCACAAATTCAGCTGCCAATAATGGACTAATGAAATTTATAAATCAAATGGGGGATTCGTTTCCTTACGTAACAAGAAGTGCAGAGGTTGGTAGTGTGGGGCTGGTTTGGTGGCTCTGAAGTGCTCTCACCAACCCAGGTCCTCCCCCTTCCCCCTCAGCCACATTTAACCTCTGCTTTCTGGTTCGTGCTTGCAGACTCTTAGAGATAAGATAGCTGCTTTGTCTCCTGCACTGTATCCACCTCCCAGGTCTGCAAAAGTCTACATGTGTTGGACAGGTGAATCTTTTCTCTCTCAATAAGCTTTCCTGTGAGCATTATCTAAAGACTTTTAATTATATGTGTATGTATAATGGCCAGAAACTTGTCACAGGGCCACCTCTAGCCAGAGTAAATGCTAGGAAAGCTGAGCATGATGTCACAAAATACAAACTCAAGCCTCCAAATATAAATGGAAGAGAGAGTACCATGGGGTTGGCAGTATAGTCCGCCACTCTCACTAGAAAACAGATTGTCTTACAGTCACGTGGCAAGGCTACAGAAGAGAGAAAGTTCAAAGTGCTGTTTCAGCTGTGGGAAGACAAGAAGCCTGATAATTGAGAACAAATAAAAGAAGAAAGGCACAAAGACTTGATGGGGCAGGAACGCTGCTTTCTGTTGAGAAGCCAGAAGAGAAAGAATGCAAGGATTCATAAGATAGGAATCTGAGGCAGCTAAAGAGGTGAGCGAAGAAACGTTTGCATTGTCACGACACCAGTGTGATCCTTCTTTTGAACTCTGGAGATATGGGAAGGACCAAGTTCGGAAAATAAATTCAAGTTGGTAATTCTATCAATGCTGAAAGAGACTTAAGAGAACCAAGGCGACCCAAGTGCATTCGTTAACAAATATCCTCTGAGTATTTACCTGATGGTGCCAAGAGACGAAGCTATGAAAAAGACCCAGTTTGAGCCTTCAGGTTTTCTTTATCATGGAAGAGACTCTCAAGAATATAATGAATTTCAGTGTTACAATTAAAATACATCAAAGTGTTTGCAAGTACGGAGGCAGGTGGGCTTGGCTTGGACTCAGATGTCAGAAGGAGAATCAGGAAGGTTGCAGGTTAAAGGGCCATAGGAGCTGAGCCCTGAAGAGTGACAGACAAAGTGGGGAAAATGTATTCTGTGCTGAAAGAACTAATAAGCAAAGGCACTGAGGCACGAACGCATTTTTACTTGGCAAAACATATCTGTGACACATAATAGAATGACATGTAATAGAATTTGATTTTCTTTTCTTTTCAGGGATACAGACCCCTGTTTATTCACAAGATCAAGCACAAACATATCCTGGCTAAGAACTATTTTTCTCAAATCCCGGTCCTGGCTTCATTTTTACTTGAGGATCCTGAAGTGGAGGAGATCAGGAAGAAACATCGCCCGGAAACAGCACCTAAGGTTGTAGCAGCCCTGAGGCCGAGTCCGTAGAAGACCCAGGAGTACTGGTTTGAGGATCGCTGTTCTTGTCCACTGCTAGTAGAGTAACACGGAGGTCACACAATGGAGAAATGGAATTTTTCAAGTTGATTTTAATTGATCTTGATAGTACCATAAGTTGTATAAAGAGAAAACATCTCTATATAAGTACTTTATTGTGGAACAATTAATGTTAAATTGAAATATGATTTTGTTACTAAAGTCAATACTTTGAAGAGAACATTTTACATATTTTCACATTAAAATTTTTAAAATTTTCAGGTGCATTATAGTTAAAATTCATAGACAAAAGCTAGGGTTAACGTTCAACCCAAGAAATTTATTTTAGAAAATATGCAGTTACAGAAGGACAGTTAGAATATAGGTGGGTGGGAGGAAGCATTATAGAATTACCCTTTCTGAAAATCTTTACAGGTAAGATAAAAAGACACTGTGTTTTAATGTAGGGATTTGAATTTTCACTTTTATCTTCTACTTTCACCTTCCATCCACCTCAAAATCCCAAGAAAACAGCTGAAACGATTTACAAACAAACAAGCAAAAGGCATATTCCATGCTGAAAAACGGGGTGAAGAGTGGAACTATCTTCTATCCTATGGGAGAAAAACTCCTAGTGGGCCAACAACGAAAACTCTGTAGGAGGAATAAGCTTGATCAAGGGACTATAATAATCCCTTTCTCCCATAAACCAAAAGAATAACCTTGACCATGCGTGTCAATAACCATGCATGTCAAGGACCTACAATGATGAGCAAGGGTTTATGAGTCAGTCTTAACAGGAGATAGATGTACACTCAGAATTTACAAAGGATCTGATGAAGTGTGGGCCGCGTGTAGGGAAACTACAGTGTAGTGCAGGCTCCCAGGTCCAGTGTGAGATGAAGTGTGTCTACTCCTTGTCTCAGATGAACCCGGGGAGGGAGAGTTCTGGAAACCCAGAAAGAGAGTGTGAAGAAGATAACCGAGCAGACCAGAGACCAGCCCTAGGGTGACCTCATGAACTGGAGAAATAAATACTCTGACATCACACCTCCCCCTTCCTCCAGTCTCCTGCTTGAATTTTCCATTGATGGAACCCCACCTCCCCCCAAAAGCAGAAGAAAAAGAAGTCTGCTGACATAATTTATACAGCTTCAGGACAAAGAGCAGAGTAGAAAATGGGGAGAGTGGATCTGGATGGCCAAACAGAAGCTATTGAGCTAGAGAGAAAAAACGTGAAGATCTATAATTCAAGTAGCAATATTTCACACCTGCAACATTAATTATATAAATGTATATTTAAGGTTAACAGCAAGGAGGTACGTATAAGAGAAAAACATGATTAAAAATATCAGTGCATAATTTTAAACAGGATAAATTCTCTAGTAAAGGATAGTTAGTCTCATATTGTATCAAAAGAGTGAGAGATATGCTGTGTGCAGATATATACCCCAAATGAAATGAAGGTTAAACATTGTTAGTCATATGCAGACAGACAACAAAGGGTGGCAATAATATCGAGGATGAAATTGGGAAGACAAATCACAGAGCGAAGGGTTATTTATCTTAATAAATTATAATTCACAATAAAAATGAATAATTAATCTCTGTTCGACACAAAAGTCGGTTTAAAAAAGTCAGTCGAGAATTTTCCATAGGCTTCTCATGTTTCCACATCAATTTTTGAGCTGAGGCTGTATCTTGTGCAAGACTCATTTTCAAGGGTGTCTGTAAAGGAAGGACTCTTGGAAGGCATACTGTTTATGGTTCTCTATGAAAGACTCAGAAGGTCTAAGCCCAGATTCCTTCCCTGTAACGCAGCTCACTGGGTGTGTGTGTGTCTCCTGGACTTTATATCACCTGGACTCTGTGTCACCCTGAAGGAATTAGGACAAAATGCTGACACTCTGTCTGCTGCTATTTCTGTGAATGATAAATTGTGCTTTATCTCTGACCCAGGAGCCTCGGTCTTCGACCAGCTATGAAATTGTAGCGGGGGGCTCATTAGCCTGCAGTTAGGGTAGCATCCCCGACCCTTCACCGTTCTCAGCACAGATAACCTCATAAATGAAAAACAGAGGAGCTAAGAGGTAGAAAATGCCATGTCTAATCTCTTTCCAGGAACACTGGGTGCTTGATTACAATTTTCCACCCTCTTGAAGGGAAGCATGTTTTGCCCAACTTAATGCAAGCCAGCTTTGTCACTTCAGAGCATTGAAGGAATAAATAATTCTAATGCTATAGATAGTCTTCTAAGGAATAGAAAAAGAGCGAATACTCCCCAAATCATGAGGCCAGCATATCCTTGATATCAAAAGTTGGCAAGAAAGAAAATGGTAGGCCATTTTCACAATGACTATGGATGCAAAAACCCTAAACAAAACATTAGCACACCAAATAAAATTTATTAAAAGGTAAAACAAATGGCTTTGGCTGGATGGTCTCCAGTTGCCTCTTTAGATCTACGTCCTTGCCTCCCCCTCTCTGCTTTGTGCCCTTGGAGTCTGACCCCTGTGCACCGTGTCAATGAGGACACACAGTCCTCCGGCTGCGTTGGTTGGGGGGAAACATCAGCAGGAGATCTGAGGTCTGAAAGGAAGGCAGCGATTGCCGTGTCTTCCCCCGGCTTCTCCCATCTGATTTGCCTGTGACCACATCTCTGGGTGTGTGGTCATTCCTCATACTCTACAGCTTTGAGTCTGGGACTCATTCCTTCTTGTTACTTCTTCAGCTTATGGGTGATAATGTCTTTCTTTTGTAGTTAAGTTTAAGGTGATTCACTTTTTAAATTTTGATTTCCTTAAACAGTGACCTCTCCTCGTAAACAGTCTTTTCACTAAATCTCAAATTAACTGGTTTGAGTGTGTCACCAGGTTCCTGCTGGGCGCTGGCCTCAGCAAATGGACTTTAAAATGGAATCCTAGGCTTGAACGGCTCATATATTTGAAGAGCATATGAATAACCTCCTTGTCGGGGGGACACGGGACACTGGATGTATGCAGCATGTGGCAGCATCATGATTACTCAAAAGATCCCAAGCAGGGCATAGAATGGGGTGCACATGGAGGGTAAGCCTAGGGAGATGAGCCAGTTAGTCGCTTTGAGGACAATTTGGCACAGGATGGTACTTCTTACTCTAGAAAGGGTTCATAAAGGAAAGAATAAATTGAAGTCTCTGAATGATCAACACGAGGCCCAGACAGAAATTTAGAAAGCCTTTATGATGACTCTAAAGAAAGTACTTATCTCCTATGTATGTAGGACAGATGTGACTGAGAATTAAGTCTGGAACCTGATTTGGAAGTAAATCCTGTAACCAGAGATAGACACAGTAACTATTTAGATGCAAGTCTCCTAATTTGGCAGGCCAGGTAAAAAGTCTTATTTGTATGAGAGAGAATGTATCTTGTTAGGTGGAAATGTAGGAAGTTCAAATATGGAGAGAGGCTTGCATAGAGGAGCTGAGCAGCCGGAGGTCCGCTCTGCCAGGTCTCAGCTTGTTGCCTCTCAGCTCTGACTCCTCAGCTTCAAACCCTTCTCTGCCCTACTTGTGATCCTGAAGCTGGACTCACACATACTTCTCCTTTGTCACCTGGCACGGTGTTAGGTATTTTCAGTGGAGGTGGCTGGAGACGTGATGAAGTGAGGGACTTAGTTTTCTGGTTCTTGTGTGCTTTTTCATGCTTATTCCTGTAGCACACAGTGGGGAGCAGTGAGCAGAACACCCAGCGGTACTTATCCTCCAGCCAGTTTTGCCAGCACCGCTGTGAGTGGCTGGATCATCCAGTGAACATTGTCAAAACCCCAGGGGGTGGCTTCTCCGTGAATCTTGCCTGACACTTGGTGGACAACTTCCTGCTTGCCAAATCAGGCTTGCAGCACCACAGCAAGCTTCCCTGCCACATCTACACCCTCTTAAACAAAGTCTGACTCTTGGCTTCATCTTGAACGTCCATCCAAATTGTTTCTCGCTTGGGTGATCCACATTAGAGGAAGTGACTGTTCCCTACGACTGCTGCTCCTAAATTCTTCATGCAGTTCTCTTCGTAGTAATCTCTTGTTATCAGATAAGAATTCTTTATATTAAAATTTCTGTGTTCGAATTAGAGTGTAGTTTTTGTCTCTGGACTGGACCTTGACTGACCCAGCAAGGAATGTTCAGGTTTCCTCTCTAAAGTAAGACTCTATTTGTATCTAACCTACCATAAATAGACACAATGCTGAATGGGCCTCTGAGATTCCAGAGGCAATGTATACCACAT
The DNA here is from genome assembly GCA_004026765.1 of Micronycteris hirsuta. Taxonomy (NCBI): domain Eukaryota; kingdom Metazoa; phylum Chordata; class Mammalia; order Chiroptera; family Phyllostomidae; genus Micronycteris; species Micronycteris hirsuta. The sequence goes on from PVJI01008890.1 coordinate 40,166, forward strand.
TTGGGTATGCTGATCTGACCCATTTTTTTTTTTTTTTGAGTAAATCTTAAAGCTACTGGGTTTTGAACAAATAGGTCACAGGATGGTGGCAGAGCAGGAGGATCTTTCTCACACCTCCCAGAACCAAACTGGAAATAAAAATAAAGAGGGGAACAGCCACCCAAAATAACCAACTGAAGACTACCTGAAGAGGAGACTTTTAACCATGGACGGGCAGAAACCACCTTGAGACTGGTAGGAAGGGCAGGACATGAAATAGCCCTGTGCCCACAGGTGGAAGGCGGAAGTTATGGCACGACTGTGGGAGCTTCCTCCTGAGAGGAGTGAAGCCTGGACCCCAGACTGTGCTCCCAAACACAGAGCACCAGTGCTGGGGTCAGCTGCCCACGTAGCATCCCGTGGTGAAAGGCCGTGGGGTTTTGTCTTCCAGGGAGAGATGGAGCTCGCTGGAGACAAAGCCACTGTTTTTAAGGGGCCAAAGTACAGGTTTTTCGTTCAAAGCCACCGACCTTGGGCTCTCGCGAAGGGAGGGCAGCACAGATTGGAGTCGCCTGAGGAAGAAGGTCTGGAGCGGGAGGCACTGAGGAGAGATGGCGGTGGCTGCTAGGATTCTTCTATGGGGACATCCCCCACCTCCCATTCACCGCAGCCATTTTTCTCGAGAAGAGCACGCCCCTTCCAGGGGAAAAACAATCACCCCACCCTGTAGGATACCACTTGCCCCCGCCTCTGGAATTCTGCCTGCCCCACCCTGCATCTTTTTTTCCCTCCCCGCCCTGAATCTTAACTCCTGCTGAGGAGACAGCAACACAGGCAGACTCAGGGGTGTTGGAGACTGGCTTTAGGGTGTAGCCATTCCATACACCTTCCTGAGAAGTGACTGGTACTTACCCCTCATGGGAAAGCCATAGAAACATCCTCCTGGTTCTGGCAGACCTGAACTCTGGGCTCTGGAGGCCCCACCCACTTGCCTACTAAGGACTCTGCCCTACTGAGTTCAGGGAAATATCCAGGCCAGACACAGATGTGTGGCTCCAGGGCAGGAAACACATTCACCATCTTCCTTAAAGTCTGAATGGCACCTCCTCTTCATGGGAGATCTAGAGGTCGCCATGCTCCCAATTCTGCCAGAAACTTTCTCAGAAACAGTTGGGTCAGTGATTACACTAAGGCTGACAGCACACTGGCAGGCAGAGGCAGATCCTGCGGTGTCTTGGGACAAAAGATTTACATGGATGAAAGTCAAGGGATGGCAAAAAATATTCCATGCAAATGAAGATGAAGAAAGAGCAGGGGTAGCAATACTTATATCTGAGAAAGTATACATCATAACAAAGGCCATAAAAAGAGACAAAGAAGGTCACTACATAATACTACAGGGATCGATCCAACAAGAGGATATAACCCTTATAAACATATATGCACCCAATATAAGAGCATCTAAATATATAAAGAAAACTGTTGAATTTTAAGGTAGAGATTGACAGCAATACAGTCACTGAAGGGAATTTTAACACCCACTGTCACAAATGAATAGATCTTGTAGACAAAAAAATCAACAAGAAAACAGTGACATTAAATGAGACACTAGATCAAATGGATTTAATTGATATTTACAGAACATTTCATCCCAAAGCATCAGAATACAGTCTTCTCAAGTGCACATTAGCCAATATGGTTTACTCTCAGAGACAGATCACAAAGTAGGACAAAAAATAAGTCTTCACAAATTCAAGAAAATTGAAATTATATGAAGCATTTTCTCAGATTACAATGGCATAAAAATAGAAATCAACCACAGTATTTAAAAAAAACCCTCAAAATCATTCAAATACATAGAGACTGAATAACATGTTATTAAATAATGAATGGATCATCAATGAGATCAAGAAAGAAATAAAAAAATACCTGAAAATAAATGAAAATGAATACACAACAACCCAAAACTTATGGGTCACAGTTAAAGAAGCCCTGAGAAGGAAGTTCATAGCATTATAGGCCGACCTTGAGAAGATGTAAATAAGCAACTTAACCCTGCACCTCCGAGAACTAGAAAACAATAACAAAGCCCAAAGTGAGTAGAAAAAAGGAAGTAATCACAATCAGAGCAGAAACAAATGGCATTGAGACTAAAACAACAACAATAACAACAAACAATTCAAAAGGTCAATGATTCAGAAGCTGGTTCTTTGAAAAGATAAATGAAATTGACAAACATTTAACTAGACTCATCAAGAAAAAAGAGAGGACCCAAATAAATAAAAACAGAAAAGAAAGAGAAGTATTAACTGATACACAGAAATACCAAGGATTGTAAGAAAATACTATGAACCACCATATACCAGGAAATTGGACAACCTGGGAAAAACAGAAATTTCTAGAAATATACAATCTTCCATGATTGAATCAGGAAGATTCAGAAAACATGAATAGAATGATAAAAAATAATGAAATTAAAGCAGTAATCAAGCCCCCCCCCCCAGCAAACAAAAGTCCTGAACAAGATGGCTTCACAGGTGAACTTTACCAATCATTCAAAGAACTAACCCCTGTCCTTCTCAAACTATTTGAAAAATTCAAGAAGAGGGAAGACTTCCAAACTCTTCTTATGAGGCCAGTATTATCCTAACCATAACTAGGTAAAGACACAACAAAGAAAGAAAATCATAGGCCAATATTCCTGATGAACATAGAAGCTAAAATCCTCAACAAAATATTAGCAAACCAAATATTAGCAAACCAATGCATCAAACAGTTCATACACCATGATCAAGTGGGATTTATTCCAGGGATGTAAGGATAGTACAGTATTTGAAAATTAATAAATGTGATATATCGCATAAACAATATGAGAGATAAAATTCACATGATCATATCAATAGATACAAAAAAAGCATTTAATAAAATCCAGCACCCATTTATGATAGAAACATTCATCAAAGTGGGAATAAAGGGATCATACCTCAATATAATGAAGGCCATATATGAAACACCTACTGCCAACATCATACTCAATGGACAAAAACTAAAAGTGTTTCCCTTAAAAGCAGGAACAAGACAGGGTTGTCCACTTTCACCACTCATTCAACATAGTACTGGAAATCCTAGCCATAGTGATCCGATAAGGAGAAATAAAAGGCCTTTAAATTTGATAGGAGGAAGTAAAACTGTCATTATTCACAGATGACATGATATTATACATATTGTAGAAAACCTTATAGGCTCTACCAAAATGCTACTAGACCTAAGAAATGAATTCAGCAAAGTATCAGAATACAAAATCAATGCTCAGAAATCAATGGCATGTTTATGTACCCATAATTAACTATCAGAAAAAGAAGCAAAGAAAACAATTCCATTTGCTATTGCAACAACAAAAAATAAGGTACCTAGGAATACATTTAACCAAGGAGGTAAGAGACCTGGACTTGGAAAACCATAGGGCAGTGAAGGAAGAAATAGAGGAAGATACAAGTGAGTGGAGCACATACGGTGTTTGTGGATCGGAAGAATTAACTCCATTAAAATGTCCATACTACCCAAAGCGATCTATAGATTCAATACATTTCCTATAGGATACCAATGGCATATTTCACTGATCTAGAACAAATATTCCAAAAATGTATATGGAACCAAAAAAATTCTGAATAGCCTCAGCAATCTTGAGAAAGGAGAACAAAGTTGGAGGGGATCACAGCACCTGATATCAAACTCTACCATAAGTCCACTGTAATCAAAACAGTCTGGTACTAGCATAAGAACAGACACATAGATCAGTGGAACAGAACAGAGAGCCCAGAAATAAACCCATGTCTTTATGCTCAATTAATATTTGACAAAGGAGACTAGAGCATGCAATGAGGTAAAGACAGTCTGTTAAATAAATGGCGGGAGAGCTGCACTGGTACACGTGAAAAATGAAACTAGTCCACCAACTTACACCACACACCAGAAAAAACTAAAAATGGATAAAAAACTTAAGTTGTGGTTCCAATAAAATCCTAAAAGAAAATATAGGTAGTAAAATTTCAGGTATCTCTCTTGCAACAATATTTTTGCCAATATATCTCCTAAGGTAAAGGAAATAAAGGAAAAAATAAACAAGTGGGACTATATCAAATTAAAAAGCTTCTGCACAGCTAAAGAAAACATCATCAAAATGAAAAGGGAATCGACTGCACCGGAGAACATATTTGCCAATGATGCTTCAGACAAAGGTTTGATCTCCAAAATATATAAAGAACTTACATGCTTCAACACCAGGAAAACAAACAATCCAAATTAAAAATCAGCAAAGAACCTGAATACACACTTCTCCAAGGAGCACATACAGATGGTGCATAGACATATGAAAAATGCTCAACATCACCAGCCATCAGAGAGATGCGAATTAAAACCACAATGAGGTACCGCTTCACACCTGCCAAAATGGCTATCACTTATCAATCAACAAACAAGCACTTGGGGGGATGTGGAGAAAAGGGAAGCTTTGGGCACTGTTGGTGAGAATGAAGATTTGTGCAACCACTGTGGAAAATGGCATGGAATTCCCTCAAAAAGTTCAAAATTGAACTGCTTTTTTGCCCAGTGATTCCACTGTTGGGAATGTACCATAAGAATGCCAAAATACTAATTCAAAAGAATTTATGCACCCCCCAGGTTCATAGCAGTGCAATTTACAATAACCAAGATTTTGAAATAGCCTAAGTGCCCATCAGTAGATGAGTGGATAAAAAAGATGTAGTACATTTACACAATGGAATACTAAGCAGCAGAAAAAAGAAGGAATTCTGACATTTTGCGACAGCCTGGATGGAACTGGAAATTATTATGCTAAGTGAAATAAGCCAGTCGGTGAAAGATTAATACCAAATGATCTCACTTTTAAGAGGAATCTAATGAACACAGTAAACTAATGTGAAATATAAAACCGGAGGCATAGAATCCTGGAAGAGATGGACAGCTGTAAGATGCAAGTGGGGACTGATCGAAAGGAGAGGAAAGGATTAGTCAAAAACCTTGTTTGAAGGACCCACGGACGTGGACAATGATGTGGGCACTGCCTATGGAAGTGGGGTGATGGGCTGGGTGGAGGATGGCAAAGGGGGAAAAATGGGACAACTGTGTTAGCATAAACAATAAGATATTTTTAAATAGAAAATTGAAATAAAAAACTTGAATTTAGCAATGTTTAATCATTGCTGATTCATGTGACTTAGTGTGAAGATGAATATAAGGATGCAGAGAAAAACCGATTTTTTAAAAAAATCCTCACCTGAGGACATTTTTTCATTGCTTTTAGAAAGAGAGGGGAGAGAAAAAAAGCATCAATGTGAGAAACATTGATCAGTTGCTTTCTCATATTCCCTTTGACTGGGGATCGAACCCATATCTTGGGTATGTGCCCTGACTGGGAATTGAACCTGTGACCCTACAGTCTAGTGGGTAAAGCTCCAACCAACTGAGCCCCACTGGTCAGGGCAAAAGCAAACTGATCTTCAACAGTATAAAAATGTTGCATAAGTCAGAAGTCTACATTTTTCTGACTCAACAACAAAGTAATATACTGGTGTTTGGTATTTCATATCAGTATTGGATTTGTGAATTGAATTAAGTACAAAACAAGTAATGAAAGGAAATTGGATTATCTATTGGTTGTTTGTTTTTTTTTCCTGCCTTCACTTTCTGGCTTCTGCTTATTCTATGTATTTTTCAAGGTTAACCCAACTATATCTTTCTTTTTTAAGATTTTATTTATTTATTCTCAGAGAGAGGGGAAGGGAGGGAGAAAGAGAGGGAGAGAAACAGCAATGTATGGTTGCCTCCCACATGGCCCCACTGGGGACCTGGCCTGCAACCCAGGAATGTGCCCTGACTGGGAATCGAACCAGGACCCTTTGGTTCCCAGCCCACGCTCAATCCACTGAACTACACCAGTCAGGGCCTAACTAATCTTTCTTATTATTTATTTATTTATGTATTTATGTATTTATTTATTTATTTATTCAACACATATTTGGGGTTTAATATGAACTAGTTATTATGCCTTGGAGCCACAATGTCCAATAAACTACTATCTATGCTTTCAAGGAACCTGTGAAGACAGTTACAAACTTTCTGTGTCCTTATCTATAAAGTGGAATTGGCAATTCTTCAGCTGCAGAATTGCTAAAAATTAGAGTGTATAGGTAAAATATGGAACACAGGAGGTGTTAAGTGTTTGCTAAATCAGGGATTCCATTCTGTGGCCTGTTAGGAGCCAGCGGCACAGATGGAGGTGAGCAGCAGGTGAGTGAGCCGAAGCTTCACCCTACTCCCCATCACTTAGCATTACAGCCTGATCTTCATCCTCCCCCACCCGCATCCCTGCCCCCACTCCATCCTCTCCCTGGTCCGTGGAAAAATTGTCTTCCATGGAAATGGTCCCTGGTGCCAAATATGTTGGGATCACTGTGCTAATGAAGGATTCATGTTTGCTAGCTTTAAGTGTTAAGGCACATACATTATTATTTCGTATGCAATAGGTTGATGGGATACATGCAGAATTAGGTTTACTCTGCAATGACGGACATTTTCTCAGTGGCCCGCGTGGTTACTAGCTGTAGAGCAGTGACATGGCACGGTGGGAATGTGTCCAATAGCTGTTGTATTCCAACTGGACCACAGAGTCATCCCTTATCCTCACTGTCCCCTTTTGTTCAAAAGAGACAGAAATCGGCTTTCCAGAGGTGGAGATTCCAAGTATAGAAAGTACATACAGCTACTTCTGAGAGTTTGCAGCTCTGAATCTCGCAATTTTACAAGTGCTGAAGAGGTTATTTTGACCTTTCTGTGGGACTTCCTTAGAAAAAACTCCCCAGGTTTCACATGAGCTGTATCTGCAAATGGATTGTTCCGTCTGTCCTCCCACTCAGCTTGGCTTCCTACTAATGCTGGTGTTTGGCAGCTTCCAACGGTCTTCCTAACCTGCATTTATCTTTCCCAAATTAGAGGCAGCTGGGCAATTTTAGCAAGACAACAACTCACTAATTCTCTTTTCTAATTTATAAAGCCAGTAATTCTCTCAAACTTTAGGAGACTGATTTGGCTTTGAAACAGAGAATTGTATGTGGTCTTAAACTTTTTAGGCTTTATTATTATATAAATATTCTCCAACAATGTGGAAGTTTAAAAAATACCAGTTATTAGAATAAAAAAAATCCCATATTGTGATAGCTCTATTCACCTTACCTGTTTTTAAGTTGACGTGAACAAAACCAACTGGAGTTGGTCTCCCAATGCAAATAAGAAACTATTTAATTTCCATTATACACAGCAGCAAGCGGCCAGGAAAAGACCCAGGTTGAAAAAAAAAGTTGCTTTTGAATAAAGACTAAAGAATTGTTTTTTGCCAAACAAAAACCCAGCTGTTTTATGGTAACAATGTTTTTGTAATTGTTTTCTTTGGAGAAAAATGTAAGAGATATTAAATACTTTGGGAACAATTTTGATGCCTGCTGTTTTTATAGCTTTTTAATTACAATATGATTTGACCTGACTCATCTCAATCTGCTTTTTAAACCATCTTTTTCTTGGGAACAACTCTTAAGGGAAATTTCTGTTATGTAAGCCAAATGCCACATACTGGTCAGGATCCCTCCAGGAGGTGCGGAAGTGCAGAGGAGAGCAGCCTCGGGTATCTGACAGATCATAACACCACTTGGTCTTAAAAGCATCAATACACTAATAAAAATGTCATGATAAAAAATAGCCATATTATTACAGTTGTCCCATTACCCACCCTTTATTCCCCTCCGCCCTGTATACCACTCCCCCACTTTCCCCCCCTTTAGTTCTTGTCCATGGGTCATACACATAAGTTCTTTGGCTTCTACATGTTCTATACTATTCTTAATCTCCCCCTGTCTGTTTTCTATCTACCATTTACGCTACTTATTCTCTGCACCTTTTCCCCCTCTCTCCCCCTACCACTCCCCTGTTGATAACCCTCCATGTCTTATATAAATCCCTTTAACATTTCATATAGTAAAGGCTGGGTGATGATGAACTCCTTGAACTTGACCTTATCTGGGAAGCACTTTATCTGCCTTTCCATTCTAAATGAAAGTTTTGCTGGATAGAGTATTCTTGGATGTAGGTCCTTGCCTTTCATGACTTGATAAACTAACTTCTCTCCAGCCCCTTCTTGCCTGAAAGGTCTCTTTTGAGAAATCAGCTGACAGTCTTATGGGAATAGACAGTCTTTGTAGTAACTGTCTTGTTTTGCTGCTTCTAAGATTCTCTCCTTATTTTTAATCTTGGGTAATGCAATTATGATGTGCCTTGGTGTGTTCTTCTTTGGGTTCAACTTCTTTGGGACTCTCTGAGCTTCCTGGACTTCCTGGAAGTCTATTTCCTTCACCAACTTGGGGAAGTTCTCCTTCATTAGTTGTTCAAGTAAGTTTTCAATCCCTTGGTCTTCCTCTTCTCCTTCTGGCACCCCTGTGACTTGGATGTTGGGATGTTTAAAGATGTCCTGGAGGTTCCTAAGCCTCTTCTCATATTTTTGAATTCTTGTTTCTTTATTCTTTTGTGGTTGAATGTTTTTCTTTTTCTTCTGGTCCACTCCGTTGATTTGAGTCCCAGTTTCCTTCTCACCCCTATTGGTTCCCTGCACATTTCCCCTCATTTCCATTAGCGTATCCTTCATTTGTTCAACTAATTGTGACCAAATTTCATCCAATTCTGTGAGCATCCTGATTACCAGTGTTTTGAACTGTGCATCTGATAGGTTGGCTATCTCTTCATCACTTAGTTGTATTTTTTCTGGAGTTTTGATCTGTTCTTTCTTTTGGGCCATTTTTTTTGTTGACACACCTGTTACTTTAAGGGGCAGAACCTTAGGTGTTCACCAGGGTGGAGTAACCCACGTCGTTGTGACGCTACCTGTGGGGGCGGGGCCTGAAAGAACAATGGCGCTTGCTCAGCTCTCTGCACTTCCCCCGCTACCCACAGGCAAGTTGGGCCCTTCTTTGCTGGCTCCGGGGTGGGTGGACGGGCTTGTGTAGTTCCAAGTCCCTGTGGGTCTCTCCAATGAACTCTCCTGTGAGGCCAGGAGTTCATCCCACTGCCGCTTCAACCCCCACAGGTGTTTTCAATCGGTGGTTTGAAGCTTTATTTCCCCATGATGGTGGGTTGTGCAGTCTGCTCCGCTCACCAGCTTTTTCTCCTGGTTTATCTGCGTGTGAATGAGGGACTGCCCGGTCCACCAGTCTTGGCCCTGCTGGTTCCGGGTCGGCCAGCCATGAGTTTTGCCGAGTGCGCCAGCTATGTTTTGGCCAAGGGCACCCGCCGTGGGTCTCTCTAGGCAGCTGGAGCGTTGCCGGTACTGCTCCACAAACTGCTGTCTTGCTGCGCGCTCTCCGCCTGCCTCTGCCCCGCTTACCGGTTTGGATGAACATGTCTTCTTTAACTCCTTGGTTGTCGGACTTCTGCTCAGTTCGATTTTCTGTCACATCTGGCTGTTTTTGTTTTTCAAATTGTTGTTTTTCCTCTTTTGGTTGTGCGAGGAGGCACAGTGTGTCTACCTACACATCCATCTTGACTGGAAGTCCCCTCCTTTTGAGTTTTTATCTTAAAGTCAAATTAATTAATTGTTTTTTCATTGGTCAATGCTTTTTGTATCTTTTTCAAGAAGAGTTTGCTTTCTCCAGAGTTGAGCAGATATTTCCTTCTACCGGCCTTGTAGTTTTAGCTTTGCCTTTAGGTCCTTGATCCATGTGGAGTTGATTTCTGTACATTATGTGAGATGGGCATTGATTACAGTTTTTAAATCAAAATGGATATCTAGTTCTAGCACCATTTGTTTTTGTTTTACATTTGGTTGTATTTTACATTCACTCTTATTTTGTATTCGTTTAAGAAGATTTAGTACCATTTGTTGCAAATAATGTTCTTTCTCCCTTCATCTATTGATAACTTCATTGATTTTCTATTTCTTTTTATTTCATTGATGTCTGCTCCTTTATTAATTCCTTGTTTCTATTTTGGGTTAATTTGCTTGTGTTCATCTACTTTCAAGTAGAAATTTAGATAATTGATTTGAGTTCTTTTTTCTTTTCTCCTAGGAACATTTTATGCTATAAATTTCCCTCTAAGCAATGCTTAATATCATTTTATATTACAAAATGGAATATAATAAAGTGCTATACCCTGAATAAAAGCTCTGTTTTCCAAGACAACATTCAGTCATATGTTTTTTATATATGCATACTTTGACTCTGTGCATGTTATATTCCTCACTTTCACATACAATAATCTTAAAGTACATTTCTGAGAAAAAAATTTGAGGCAGGTTTTATTTTGCTTTGATAATTTTTTACTTTTCAATTACTATTGACATACAATATTAGTTTCAGGTGTACACCCCAGTAATTAGACATCGCATAACTTACTAAGTGATCATCCTGATAAATCTAGTGCCCATCTGTCACCACACATAGTTATTACAATATTATTGACTGTATTCCCTGTGCCGTACTTTATATTACCGTGACTTTTCCATAATGACCAATTTGTATTTCTTAATCCTTTCATCTTTTTTACCCATTTCCTCACCCCTCTCCCATCTGGCAACTGTCAACATGTTCTCTGTATCTATGAGTCTGTTTCTGCTCTGCTTCTTCATTTACTTTGTTTTTTAGATTCAATTGTTGATGATAGGTATTTATTGCAATTTTATTTTTCATAATTTTGATCTATTTTTTTCTTCTTAAGGAAGATTCTTTAACATTTTGTGTAATACTGGTTTGGTGGTGATGAATTCTCTGCTTCATTTATTCCACTGTTGATTCCCTGTAATGTGTTCTTCATTTCAGTCAATGTATACTTCATTTCTGACTGGTTCCTTTCTTTGTTTTCCAGTTCCATGTTTATGTTTACTGTCTTTTTTTGAAGTTCTCAGTAAGTTCATTGAGTAACCTTATAACCAGTGTTGTGAACTCTGCATCTAGTAGACTGCTTGTCTCCATTTTCATCCTGTTCTTTCATTTGGCACATGTTTCTTTATTTTCTCATTTTGGCTACCTCCCTGTGTTTGTTTTTACATATTATGTAGAACTGCTATGTTTCCAAGACAGGGTGAGTAGTGTAATATAGCAGGGTGTCCTGTGGAGCCCAGTGGCACAGGCTCCCTGCTCACCCATACTGGAACTCCATGGAGGCTGTATATGCACTCCTGTTGTAGTTGAGCCTTGATTGCTGGTAGCTTGTCAATGGGAGGGATTTACCCCCAGGCCTATTGGTTGTAAGGGCTTCTGTGACTACAGGGGAGGATCAGCTGTGCAGAAGCCCACCCCATGGAACAGGACTTACTTCATTCAGCAGGGCTCTGGTGCCTGCCCAGTCTGTCCATTGAGTGTGTTACTTGTGAAGGTGGTTGCACAGTGCTTTCATGTGGTCTGAAATTGTTCACTGGATGCACATTCTCTGGGGCCTGACAGGAGGTGCATACCAAGGTCAAAGACCACCTGTATTCCATCCAGGGTCACCCACCATGAGCTACAAAGAGATCTGTAGATGGCTGCTACTTGTGCTGGGCTTGGAGGTATCCAGGCAAGGCTAAGCTGCAAACCAAGGCTGGCTACTGCTAGTGCCAGGCTTGGGACCACTTCGGAAGATGTACAGTGCACACAGAGGCCAGATGCTGCTTGTTTGAGAGATTTTAGTAAAGTCTGAAGCATGAGCCAAGAGAAGCCATTGGTTTGGAAAAGCCACTGTAAACAGCTTGGGTGAGGTGGGCCTCAGGGAATCACCAGGACAGGGCAAACATTGTTAGCCAGGTTGATGGAAACTCAGACATGGTGCTGACCTTCCAGCTCTACGGGGAAAGGGCTCAGGAAAGGAACAATGGCCTCTTCCAGCACTTCTGTCTGGGAGAAAGCTGACCCTCCAGTTCTTACTCTCATGCCAGGCACTTCAGTTCCTTCCTGTGTGTCCCTGGTGCCTTTTGAGCTGCTGTCCCAGTGCTGGAGCTCAGAACAAGTTAGTCTGAGTAAGTCCACGTGCAGGCCCTTTAAGAGGACTTTTGGGTCTTCAGAAGCCCTCTTTTTCACTCAACCAATGTCCCTGGTGGTCTCCACAGCCAGGAACTATGGGGACTCCTCCTGGCACTGAGAGCCTGGTCTGGCGGGGGCCTGGTGTGGGGCTGGGACCCTTCGCTTTTAAGGTGGAGCCTCTGAAATAGACACATCCCTCCCAATTTTTATGTAACACAGGTGTGTGTGGTACCAGCCCGATCTGAATCTCTGCCTCTCCTACCAAGATCCATGTGGCTTTTTCTTTATAACCTTGGTTGTAGGACTTCTGTTCAGCTAGATTTCAGGTGGTTCTGAATGATAGTTTTTCTGAACGTAGTTTAGTTGTAATTTTGATGTGGTTGTGAGAGTATTCAGTACTGCATTTATGTATGCTGCCATCTTGACCAGAAACTGTGAGGCAGGATTTTATTTATATGTAATTATATGTATAATGCATAATTTGACTTTGGGCCTAAAAATGACTTCCTATAAAACAATTGAGTATATTACATCAATTAAATTTATTCAAATTAAAAAATTAATCTAAGAAATATGTTCACTCAAAATAAATTTAGTAGTTTGCTCATCTATGAAATTCAGATGATAAATATTTTCAACTGAATTTCAAATGACTCTAATATTCCTGTCTTTTCTTTGTCTCTCTTTTTCTGTTCTCTGAATTGTTCTGTTAATACATTGTGAGGAAGGCAAAATATACCTCAAAAAAGTCCATATTTGTTGAAAAAGTTTGACCATATCCTTGGGAAAGAGTTCCACTCAGGAAACTGATTATGTTAATGTATTAGCATAAGTCCTAGCAGATCCCCTGCACTGCTTTGTATTACAGTGCAGTGGTGGGAGAGAGCAATCTGTAAATTGTTCCAAGTTAGGTCATGAGTCAGTGATTACAATTGACAAAGGAATTTACTTTTGTAACAATATTTCAAATTAATTCATTTCCCACTGTCTAGTTGTAGGGGTTTCTGTTGGGAAATAACAATCAGCTTTGGAAAATCACAGGGAGCTCTTGGCTTTTTCATGTCATTACAATTATGTTTTCTATTTATCTATGTGTCTTTCTTATTCCTAGTTTTTCCTCATTTCTTTTTGTTTATTTTTTACTTTTTAATTATATTTTAGTGATTGTACTATTACAGTTGTCCTGATTTTCCCTCCTTTGCCTCCCAACACCCAGCATCCCCCACTCCCTCAGGCAACGCCCCCACCGTAGTTCATGTTCACAGGTCATGTGTGTATGTTCTTTGGCTTCTCCATTTCCTATGCTGTACTTTAATCCCCATGGCTATTCTGTAACCACCTATTTGTACTTCTTAACCCCCTCACAGCCTCACTCATTCCTCCTCAACCATCTAATCTGGCAACCATCTAAAGCCTCTCCACATCCGTGATTCTGTCTCTTTTCTTCTTGTTTGCTTAGTTTGTTTTTTAGATTCAGTTGTTGATAGATATGTATTTTTCCATTTCATTGTTCATAAGTTTTGATCTTCTTTTTCTTAAATAAGTCCCTTTAACATTTCTTAATAATGATTCTGTGATGATGAACTCCTTTAGTTTTTTATTGTCTGGGAAGCTCTTAATCTGCCTTTTGATTCTAAATGAAAGCTTTGCTGGGTAGAGCAATATTGGCTGTAGGTCCCTGCTTTTCAGAACTTTGAATATTTCTTGCCAATCCCTTCTAGCCTGCAAAGTTTCCTTTGAGAAATCAGCTGACAGTCTTAAGGGAACTCCCCTATAGTTAACTAACTGCTTTTCTCTCGCTGCTTTTAAGATTCTCTCTTTATCTTTAACCTTTGGCATTTTAAGTATGACATGTCTTGAAGTGGGCCTCTCTGGGTCCAACTTGGTTGGACCCAGACACCCTAGTTTCTCTGTTTCCTGGACTTGCATGTCTGTTTCCTTCACCAAATTAGGAAAGTTTTCTTTCATTATTTTTTTCAAATCAATTTTCAATATCTTGCTCTTTCTCTTCTCCTCTGGCATCCCTCTGATTAGAACATTGGAATGCTTGAAGTTGTCACAGAGGCTATTTTTAGTATCCTCATGTTTTTGGATTATTTTTTCTTCTTGTTTTGATTGGTTGTTTCTTGCTTCCATATGTTCCAAATCATTGATTTGATTCTCAGCTTTATTCACTCTACTGTTATTTCCCTGTAAATTGTTCTTTATTTCAATTAGTGTATCCTTCATTTCTGACTGGATCTTTTTTATGCTATTGAGGTCCTCACCAATTTCCTTGAGCATCCTTATAACGAGTGTTTTGAACTCTGCATCTGATAAATTGCTTATTTCCATTTCGTCTACCTCTTTTTCTGGAGTTTTGATCTGTTCTTTCATTTGGGCCATGTTTCTTTGTCTCCTCCTTTGGCAGCCTCCCTGTGTTTGTTTCTATGTATCAGATAGAGCTGCTTTGACTCTATGTCTTGGTAGTGTGGCCTAATGCAGTAGGTGTCCTACAGGGTCCGGTGGCACAGCCTCCCCTCTCACCCAAGCTGGGAACTCAAGGTGCACCCTTCATGTGGGCTGAGTATACCCTCCTCTTGTAGTTGAGTCTTGATTGCTCTTGGAAGATCAATGGGAGGATATTTACCCAGGCCAGTCAGCTGCAAGGACTGGCTGTGACCACTGACCACCAACCTCTGCCCTCTGTGGAGGATGAGCTGTGCACAAGCAGGATGGTGGTGCTCCAACATGGTCTGTAGCTGTCCACTGAGTGCACTGGCCCTGGGGTTTCCTGGCTGGTGCAGGCCAAGGTCATCCCCCGCCTGTTTCTGGTCTGGGGCCACCCTGCCTGAGCTATAAGCAATCTGAAAAGGCTGTAACTTGTGCCGGGCTTGGAGATTTCCAGATGAAGCCAAGCTGTGAATCTAGGCTGACTGCTGCTAGTGCTGGGCATGAGGCCAGCTGTTGCTTATTCGAGAGGATTAAGAAGTTGTGCAGCATGAGCTGAGACCAGTCATTCATATGGAAAAGCAGCTTGGGTGGGCCCGTAAGTTGTAAGTTGGGTGGTGTGGAGTCTCTGGGGATCTCCAAGGTGGGTCAAACAGTGTTAACCAGGTTGATGGAGTGTCTGAGATGGCACCAGCTTGCAGGCTCAGTGGCTCTGTTGCGGGGAGGACTCAGAAAAGAGACAATAGCCTCTGCTCGCCTTGATGACAGACACCCCAGTTTCTCCCTCTATGCCACTGGTGCCTTTCAAAATACTATCCCAGTGCTGGAGCTCAGAGGGAGTGAGTCTGAGTCGGTGAGTCTGTGTGTGGTTTCTTTAATAGGAACTGCTTAGGGCTCCAGAAGTTTTTTCCACTGACTCAATCCCTTCTGGTTTTTGCAGCCAGAAGTTTTGGGGACTTATATCCCTGACACTGGAACCGTAGGATAGGAGTCCTGGCATGGGGCAGGGACTCCTCACTCCTGAGATATCCCTCCCAAATTTTCATCCACCACACGTGGGTATGGGAACCACCCATTCCATGTCTGCACCCCTCCTACCAGTCTGAATGGATGTGGATTCTTTAATTCCGTAGGTGTCACACTTCCATTCAACTCAATTTCTGACAGTTCTGAGTGTGGTTGTTCTGTATTTTAGTTGTAATTTTGATGTGGTTGTGTGAAGAGCTGAGCCATGTCTCCCTGAGTCATCATCTTGACCAAAAGTCTCTTTTTCCTCATTTCTATTTCTCTTCTTGAATTTTCTACTCCAATGTCCTTTCTTCCTGTATGTCTCTTTCTCTTATCCTTTCTAGCCTTTTTTTTTTACTTCCTCAATTCCTTCTCTTTTTGTTCTTTCTTCTACACAATCTTTCTTCAATTTGTATGGACCATCTTCGACTTACATGAACCCTCTATGACTTACACAGACCCACTGCAATGTACACAGTCCTTCTGCAACTTAGAGTCCTTTTTGCAAGACACAATATTCTAAAATAACTATTATAAATATAAGCGAAAGTATATTAGAATTGTGTAGACTCTTGGAGATCTTTGTATAATTTCTTTATTTAACAAAACTTTCCAGTTTCGAGTTCCGGCCAACATGGAGGCATAGGTAGAAACCCTTCACTTCCTTGTACAACCAAAAGGAGGATAACAACCAGTCTAAAATCAATAAACAACCAAAGGCGCCATAAAATCAAACTGCATGGAACTCCAACAACCAAGGAGTTAAAAAATAAAATCAACCAGAACAGTCAGACAGGTAAGGCGGCAGACCACGTGGGCTAACTCAGAAAAAGTGCAGTGACACGGCAGCGCTGGGGGTGAGGCTGGCTGTAGAGCTCAGCAGGCTGCGCGTGAGAGGCTGACTTAAGGGGAAAACCAAGACTCAGAGCTGACTGTGGACTATGGCTGGCATTGCCGAGGTGGGAGGAACTCCAAGTCTCACATGAGAGCTCATTGAAAAGTGTGCTAGAGAGGAGTAAGTGAGCTGCACTTTCCCTCTCTGGCCCCTCCTCCACAGGCAGTGCCACAGCACAGCAAGGAGGGTGGCCCTGTCCAGGTGAATACCTGAGGGCCCCCTTACAACCTATCAGCTGCGCCAAGACAAAGAAATAGGGCCCAAATGAGAGAACAGAACAAAGCCTCAGAAAAAAACTAAGTGAGGAGGAGATCACCAACCTATCCGAAGGAGAATTTAAAGCCCTGGTAATCAAAATGCTCACAGATCTTACTGAGCTTGGTCAAAAAATGAAAAAACAAATGAAGAATAACCAAAGTGAAATAAAGTGAAATATTCAGGGAACCAACAGTGACAGGAAAGAAACCAGGACTCAAAGCAATGATTTGGAACAAAAGAAAGAAATAAACATCCATCCAGAAGAAAAGGAAGAAACGAGAATTCAAAAAAATGAAGAGAGGCTTAGGAACCTCTGGGACAACTTGAAATGTTCCAATATCTGAATTATAGGAGTGCCGAAGGAAAAGAACAACAGCAAGGAATTGAAAACTTGTTTGAACAAATAATGAAGGAAAACTTCCTCAATCTAGTGAAGGAAATAGACTTCCAGGAAGTCCAGGAAGCCCAGAGAGTCCCAAAGAAGTTGGATCCAAAGAGGAACACACCAAGGCACATCATCATTAAGTTACCCAAGATTGAAAATAAAGAGAGAATCTTAAAAGTGGCAAGAGGAAAGGAGACAGTTACCTACAAAGGAGTTCCCATAAGGCTATCAGCTGATTTCTCAAAAGAAAGCTTGCAGGCAAGAAGGGGATGGACAGAAGTATTTGAATTCATGAAAGGCAAGGACCTACATGCAAGATTACTCTACTCAGCAAAGCTTTCATTTAAAAGAGAAAGGCAGATAAAGTGCTTCCCAGATAAGGTCAAGTTAAAGCAGTTCATCATCACAAAACCATTATTATATGAAACATTAAAAGGACTTATCCAAAAAAAAAAGAAGATCAAAAATATGAACAGTAAAATGACAAGAAACTCACAACTATCAACAAATGAACCTAAAAGAAAAGAAAAACAATGAAAACAAAAACTAAGCAAACAACCAGAACAGGAACAGAATCAGAGAAATGGACATCACATGGAGGGATGTCAGTGGGGAGGGGGAAGGGAGGAATGAGGGGGAAATGTACAGGGAAGAAGAAGCATAATTAGTAAGCATAAAATAGATGGGGAGAGATAAAAAATGGCAAAGGAAACAGAACTCAAAGAACTTACATGTGCAATCCATGGACCTAAACTAAGAGGGGGGATGCCGGAGGCTTGCGAGTGCAGGGTGGAGGGGGAATAAAGGGAAAAAATTGGAAAAACTGTAATAGCATAATCAATAGAAAATACTTTAAAAGCAAAGCTTTCCATGCTTTTTAAGTATATTAAACAAGCTTGATTAGTCTGAATTTTCTCTTTGTAAGAAGAAAGAATAAATTTCAGGGGCTCTTTGAAATATCTCAAAGTCGTTTCTAGATTAAGGAAATGTCTTTCAAAATTTAAATCCTGGAAAGCTTGCCAAAAATACTTGACCTAAGGAATATGTATTATGAAGTGATATTTGACTGTTTAAAGTGATAATAAAATGCATGAGATACCAGTGTAGCTGACACAACTTTAGTCAGGATTGAGAGAGATGCTTTTTTTGGAAGTTAATCTAGCATCTGATTAATGTAATACGACGTAATTATTTTAATACTTTATTTTTTCAGCAAATATAAGGAAAACTTTTTCCTGGTTATCATGCTGAAAAGAACAAACCAAATTTTGTAATACCTAATTTATATAATTTCCTCTCAAGATTTCTCTTTATAAACTCTCTTCAATTTGTGCAGTCTCTTTGCAATATACACAGTCCCTCTTAGTTTGTTTCTTTTTAATTAATTCAGAAATAAAACTGTTCTTTTCCCCTATTAACAGATACACACAGTGCTCAAAAGTGAGCTGTTTTATTATCTAGTGACCTTGACAACTGCAAGGAGGCTGGAGAAGGAGCCAATGGTGTGGGGGGAGATATCAGGCTTGGGCAAGCTTCAGCCACTTGAGTTTTAAAAGTAGTAGTTTTTCTCTTGCACATTGAGATGGTCGGAATTATTGCTTCTGGGGACAGCAAAGCAAGGGAAAGACTTAGGGTGGAAGAAGTAACAGGAGTAAGCCCAGGCGGGGTTGCCTTGGTTCATCTGGAAATCAGAGGAAAAGGGGGCCTTTGAGACAGGATCAGAGGGTAAGCCCGGGTCAGCTGCCCACTGCCCACTGCTCTCTTGGCTGCAAGACTCCTTGGGACACTTAGAATTTAGGGTTTAGGAGGAAACAAAAGGTTTATGCCTAAGAAGGGGAATGGCTATTTTGGGGGAGGGGGAGAGAGTAAGACACTTATCTGTTGCAGGCTAAGTAGTTTTTAGTTCTTTAGTTCTTTGTTTTGCACAAAATTAAGTATTCTACTTGAGTTACCAACTGATGTATCAATAAAAATAATTTTGAAGACAGACACTATGTTTTTTGGCATCTAATTCAGGAGTTTAGGAATTAAATTCATAGCCCAAAATTTGAAATTCCAATTAATATTAATGTTTTGTTGCAGAGAGGTATGGCATATGATAAAATACTTGCATTTATATATATTACATGAAGATAAAGTTCTATAAGAGAAGAAAATATGATGAATACAACATACTGTTGAAAAAGTGTTTAAGTGGAGAGTCTACCAACCATATCAGGACCCTAACTAGGTCAACAAACTAGGACAAATGAAGGACAAGAGGGAATAAAAATCCTGCCCTTTTTCAGGACAATTAACTGAAACTTTACAAATGTACGCAAACATCAACTCTAAGTCTGCCAAGGGCCATCACTTCTGGGGATGCATTTTATCCAGCAGGCAACCCCAGACATCAAGAGGAAGTCAAAAAAGACACCCACTGAGAAACTAGTAGAAATGACTTTCAGTGCTTTTTACAATCAAAACAGGGCAAAGGAAAAACAAAAGACCACCGCCCAGTGGAAACGAGAGGCTCACTTGTCAGCCATAGCTTTTAGCCCTATGCCTTCCTAGGGTCACCCAGGCCTCAGAATGAACCGAGCATCAGAGGGGCGGTGCTATCGCTACAGACGAGGAAGGACACCCTGAGACTGGCGCCACGCCCTGGACCACTAGCACCTCCTTACGTTCTAATCTCCACTCCCTCCCATTCTCCTTGGTTGAGCCTCTCTGGCTCCCAAAAGTGACCATTACACTGTGGAGATCCCACCGATCAGTGAACTCCTCATTAGCTGAAGGAAGGCAGGGACGAATGCTCTCATCCCCCCGAGATGGTGCCTGTCACCTTCCTAAGCCTCATCCTGCAGAAGTGGTCACCTGGATCCAGCCCTCCCTCGGTCCCACCCCAATTGCTGCTGCCGGTGTCTTTCCCTCTTCTGCGTACTGCTCACTCCCAGACGCCACTTACCATCTCACACTTTTTCCTCTCATTTCAGGTAAACATTCACCACCTCGGCCTACTTAGATTTCTATCTCTGTGGTGAGTCTTTTTTCCATAATCAGCAGAGAGGAACTCTTGTTACCTGTCCCTTAATTAGCAAATGAGTTGGTTATGGAGGGGAGCATTGGGAATGGGCATTGGGCTATGGATGAAGTGAATTTTCCTATTTCTTACCCTAAAAAAAGTAACTAATATGAGTGAATATGGATTCCAAAATTCTTTCACTTAGGAAACTCCAATACCTTTACTTATTAACCCTTTCCACAGTCTCCAAGCCCCGCCTACTGGGAAATTTTTGTTAATAACCAACCTCTCTCGTGTCACAGACCAGGCCTATGTCCTCTGTCCATTCTAAATGAAGGTGCTTCTCATCTTCCTAAGCCTCATCCTGGATAAGTGGTCACCAGTTTTTTAAGTGGTCACCTGGATAAGCGGAGAGCCAGTTTTACCCTTTTTGATACCATAATGTCTTTTTCGATATCTAGAAATTTCAAAGTTAACTTTTTCACTCGATGTTTATTCCTCATTTCCATGGACATTATTATCAAAATTTTGCAATTTCTCTTCCAAGGGACACACTACAGAAATCTAGCTTCACCCCAGTACCTTTAACTCCAGCTTTACTCTATGGGAGGTTACACTGGGAAGTTTTTTCCCAAGATCCTTCTTAATTTCAGGTGACAAAACACAGGCCACTTGCTGTAGCTATATTGACAGATACCTGCTATTTCTTCCTGAGTCCAAGTCGGCAATTGGTTCCTCTGTGAATCTTCTCCTCTGAAGTGAAATGTTCAGAAAGGGTGTCTAAACTGACGTGAGGCTGAGTTTTTCCAGCACAAGTCATTTATCAAACCTCCATTCCGCTCTTCTTCATTCCATCTATTAAAATTCATAGCAGCAAACTTTATGAACACTGGACCCATGTGGGTTGGAGGTAAATTTAGGCCTTCGTGGAGGATGTCACTCACAAGGCGAGATAATTTAAGGATGGTATCTTTGCATTTGAATTTTAAAGCAGTGCTGCAGGAAGAAAGAAATGGTGCCAGTGTGAATTTATGTGTGGATATGGCTTTCGAAAACTATCTTTAGAACCAGCATATGGATCGCAGAGATCCTATAATAAACTTGGATAATTGAAATATTGCTTATTTTTACTTCAGTTTATTTTTAAAGATGAATTTATTCACTTTAGTATCCACAAGAGCTAAAACTACATTTCCACAGGAGAAAGACATGTATGGTAACTCAAAGGCTTGAAGCCAATGATCTGCTACCAACCTTGAAGTTATAGAATGACCTCTTTCAGCCCTGTGAGAAAACAGTATTAAATATTCAATATTAAATGATCACTCCCAGTTTCCGTTAGGACAATAGAGAGAGGGATGAAGAAGAAAGGGAAAAGGCACGCTGCAGCTACCTTGAAAGGAAGGTTTATAGATGCTCCATTGACCAGGGCTTAGCCACAGGCCCAACCTAGACACACAGGAGCTTGGACAATATAACCTTTATTCTGAAGGATTAAGTGTCCCATTGAAAATTGAGGATTCTAGACTCTGGGAAAAGGGACAAATAGTTATTGGAAACAATTGGCAGTGCCTGTCACAATGTGATGTATTTTTTTGTGTTCTATAATCCCATTTCTGTACCTCACTGATTCCCAAGGATCGTTACTCCGTGGAAGTGTATCACCTATTAAAAAGCACTGGTACAATGGGGCAAGCCAAGCGAACCCGGAGGATGATTGCGCTGCTTCGTTTGGGGGATGACAGAGCGGTAGTACTGGCTGTATGTCTCTGTGAGGATGCACAGAGCTGTGCGCCACGGAGAGAGACTTTTATCCTATGTAAATGAAAGGAAATTTAAGATGTGGATGGAAAGATGGAAGACAGGCTGTGAGAAATGATTTTAACTGTATTTCAAATGAATGGCATAGCCACCCTGAGGCGGGTGGGGGTGAAAGGAGTGATTTTGAAAAGCAGTGTTGTGACCGAATAATGTAAGTCAGTCCAAGGACAAAATTACTGCACACAGACACTGTGCATTGCTTGGTAAGTATCTATCCTGCAGGGACATGGGTTAGCAACACTGAAACTACTTTATATGTAAAGTAGGATTGAAAAAATAAGCTAATGTGTTACATATGTCAACAAGGCTTCTGACTATTGGAGAAAGACTTTACAAATAAGGAAAGAAGGAGAGCTAGAATTGAACCCTGTGGTACAAGCTTGGAGTCAGAGTTATCAGTGTAAATGCATATTTCAAAATATGCAAGGAGGTGGATACAGAAATAAATATGTAGGTAAATGTCCACACACACCTTTCTTAGCTCTGCCCACAGAAGAGGCTTCCAAGCTTTGATATCCCAGTAATGCTGAGCACACCTAGTACCTAGATCTTTGTTTCTAAATATATTTCTCCATTAAAGAAACAAGGGTTCCTTGGAGAGGTGGTTGATTTCAGGGCTGGGGCAGATAAAATACAAAATGAGCCTGGAATATCCTATAGTTCCAGAAAGTAGAGAAGTGAAAAAGGATAGAAACTTGTTAAGAGAACACAGGAGCTGACCTGAATGAGCTCCTAATGGCTAAAGCTGGAACAGTTTGAGAAACAAAATAAATAATGGTCATATTGGATTATAACCTGTAATGGTTAATTTTATATGTCAACTTGGCTGGGTCATGGTACCCAGATATTTGGTGAAGTATGATTCTAGATATTTATGTGAAGGCGCTTTTATTTTTTGGTAGTCTTTGACCAAAGCAGATTACCTTCCATAATGTGGGTGGGCCTTATCCAATCAGTTGAAGGCTTGAGTAGAACAAAGACTGACCTCCCCCCAGGCAGGAGAGAATTCTGCAAGCCAACTGCCTTTGGACCAGCACTATGTCTGTTCCCTGGGGCTCCAGCCCGTTGGCCTCCCCTGCAGATTCTGGACTTGCACCTCCTCAGTAGTGTGAGTCATTCCTTAAAATAAATGTCTCTCTCTCTCTCTAGGTGTGAATACACATCCTGTTAGTTCTGTCTCTCTGGAGAACCCTAGTACATAATCCAAAGAACATAATAAATGTCCGTGAGTCCATACTGATATAAATAACTAAATAAATAAATGTGGAAGAAAGGATAAGTATTCCTCACAAAAGAATTTCAATTATTAAAGGAAGAAGGGGTGAGGAAAACAAAAAATCACCATTAGAACACCAGAGTAATAGCTGTGTGGGCAAGCTCCCTGCATGGATACTAAACTAAATAGGTGAAACAGGATATTTGTATCATCTCAGAGTATCTCGCTCAAAGTACGTATTTATTAATCACAAAGGAAGACGACTGGCTTTAGAATGGAGAAAGCTGGCAGAAACCACCTTAATAAAGCAATGAAAATTAGCATCACCAATAATAAGACATACTAATACTTCATAGTCCCTGATATGATGGGATGAGAAGGCCACATCATCTCTGTTGAATTCTTCCCCAAAATGCATGACCTCTGTCTTCGTGAGGAGGTGGCAGACCAACTGAAATAGAGGGACACTAGAAAATACTAGACTAGTATTCCCCGAGAGTGTCAAGACACCGCCACGGACTGCAGAAGACCAAAGGAGACATAACAACCGGAAGCAATGTGGTTCCCTGGGCAGAATCCTAGAATAGAAAAGGGATATTAGTGGAAAACTGAAGCAATCCCGGTAAATCTATCATTGTTAACATTAGTTAATAGTATTGTAGTAATGTTAATTTTTTTGTTTGATAATTAACATTAAGTAAGATATTAACATTAGAAGTTGGGGAAATGGCATAGGTAACTCTCTTTATTATTGTTTATCTTTCCTGAAAATCTAAAATTGTTTCAATATAAAATGCTGAAAATTTACTATTATGTTTATAGTCCATCAGGAATGAATTTTATTTTAAAATTTAGCACTTCTATTGTGCTAGAAATTCTATCATTTCAACTCTTTAAACATGTGATAACAAATTTTAGATTTCAACATTTTAGAAAATGTGGAAGACATACACAGTTTTCAAATTTCCTTGAGAAGGTATCCGAGCAAAAACATTTGAAATCTATTGGTCTAGGTGACTTGTTTTAAGCTTCTTTTGCTCACCAAACCCACTATGTCTTTACTTAGAAGGTTTATTTATTTGGGTGGCTTGGGGTTGCTTGTAAAGATCATTTTGACAAGTTAATGCAATCGGAAACCACTCTTGGGCCCCGCTGCTGGTCCAGGCAGGTGAAATGAATGAGTCGCGCTGACCAGGTACAAGAATCGCAGCAGTCCCAGTACGCTGAGTAACAGGGACGGCACTGGGCCTCGGTGTCCGGTGGCCAGTCGCCCGAAATGGAATTCACATGCTGATCAAGGGCAACCCCTCTCAAGGCTTGGAGGGGCCCAGAGTTCTGATTTGTCAAAAAGAGCCAGAATTACCTATATTTGTGTGAATTTTCCCAGTCTTTAGGTGCTGCAAAATAACTTAAATAATTAAAATATAGTGCAGGCCAAACGAAGCACATCTGCTTGTCTTTATCTTTCTTTCACCTAATTTGTGAATTTCACCCTTATTCGTTCTTCTTTCCCATATCTCCCTAGGCAGCTAATGTAAAACTGAAATGTAGATATTTTTTATATTTGTATAATAATTTTATGTGCTTCTTCTAACTTTTAAGAACAATTCCAAAGTAGAAAATGCAATAAGGCAAAACCAAACCACGGAAAGTCGATTGAATTTTACATGCAGTAATCCAGCAATTTCATTCATTGATTTACAAGTTCACCATCCCCCAAATAGTAATAACAATAATAATAATAATAACTGAGTATTTTCTATGTGTGAAACACCATTCATTTTGAGTAGCTTTATATGGACTGAAGTGTTTAAGTCTCAAAACAATTCTATGAGGTAGATTATATTATGAATTTATTTTACAGATGAGGAAACAGAGGCTTAGTGAGGCTATATTTCTCACCAAGATTAGAGAGCTCACTGTCTCCAGAGCCAAGCTCTTAGTCATGATGCTGAGTCAGGCAAGAGCCCCATAGGGCAAAGATGCCAGATAAAATACAGCATGTCCAGATAAATTTGAATGTTTATTTACTATATTTGCTAAATCTGGCAACTCTACTATAGGGGTAATTCTTTGGATTTATGTGTCCCCATTTATTTGGCAAACAGTTGAGAACTGAGGAGAACTTTGACTAGAACCAGAAATTTTTTTATATCATGCATCTGTTTTAATAAACTCCCTTCGCCCTCCCCATGCCTTTTCATTCTCAAAAGCTTTGAAGTACAGCAAAACCAAGCCAAAAAGAACATGGTGAAATTCATTAGTGCTGTTTTAATTTCACTTCATTTGTGCTTATCTGTATAAATAAGTTACAGTGATCCCTCACCTATCATGGGAGTTACGTTCCAGAGACCCCCGCGATAGGTGAAAATCCACAAAGTAGCGGCGTTATATTTATTTTATTATTTATATATATTTTAAGGCTTTATAAACCCTTCCCACACTCCTATAAACCTTTCCCACCCTCTCATTAACCTTCCCCACACTCTTATAAACACTTCATACGCTCTTAAACACTTTGTACACTCTTAAACCTATGTAATTTTAACAAAACCCCATGTAATTTTGCCGCAAAATCCCATGATATAGCAAAAACTCTGCAATACAGAATTAGATATTTTTAAAACCCATGATACAGTGAAACCACAATAAAGTGAACCACGGTGTAGCAAGGGACGACTGTATATCATTATAATGGTTATAGCAACACAGACTATATTCTGTTCCAACCAACTCGCAAAGCCCTACCAGACCAGCAGAATGTATCATGCTTCCCAGTCTAGGTTCCTGGTTGTCCTCTGTTAAGGGTCTTACATTTTTTTAATAAATTTATAAAATCTGTATGTTAGTGTTCCTGTTAACTAAGTAGCCAGAAAGCCAACTCTTTATGTCAAGAAGGGACTTTGGGGTCCTACCTACTTCACATTTATGTTGAATTTACCTCTTGTTATTGGCAAGGCACCAAGGAAAACAAACCCGGGTTTCCAGATTTGGAGGAGACAGGTCTGCATTCCCAGGGACGGAGGGAAGGAGGGTGTTGAGTGAAGCCTGGGAGGAGCAGTATGAAAGAGTGGTCTCCTGGAAGGGGTGCTTTGGGAAGGAGAAAGGCAGAGCGCTCCCCGCCCCCTCAGTGAATGCCAGGGAGCTGTCTGCTTGGCGCTGTCACTTGTGCTTGACGGGCTTGGATTCCAAGCCCTTGTCTCTTTCTGATGTTAATTTTACTTGCATGTCATCATTTTCATTTCACCCACCCCTTTCTTTTTCCTGGACCTGATCACTTGTTCCCACATATATCTCCAGAAGATTTTCCCTGTAGTTATTGTGGAAAACAGTGATTGAGAAGGAAGGATGGGCAGGGGACTTCACGTTAGTCATTCAACCAGGGTTCTCCGATATTTTTATCATTAGTGTAATTTATTCAGCTACAGTATTTGGAAGCAAGTGTCTATATTTTAAATTTCATTTTTAGGCTCTAACTCAAAATGAGACTATGTAGAGTTCCCCCCTTGCAAGTCTCATAGGTATACCCAAACCAATTCCTATTGGATTTAAAAGCCAAGGTGATTTGCCGAAGGGCCAGTGCTAGGCAACATTCCGAACCTGGGAAAGGGACTGGGTTCCCTTTTACCCTCACAAGTATTCACCTGCCTGCTGGCACTTCTCTGAACTCAAGTGCCAGAGTCTGAGTCTCTCGTGCTACATTCTGTTTTCCCACCAGCGTGCTCTATCTGGGTCTTCACTTTTTTCTCCTATCTGTCAGTTCATTCTGTTATTTATAAGTTCGTTTTTGCAAGTAATTATTGATTATATACCATGTACTTGGCCATTGTGGGTGCCAAGGTACAACAATGAATAAAGCAATTCTTACCCTGTGTGTGTGGTTGTGGGACACAAATAATGTATAAGCAACATGTTACTGTGTAAGTATGTAATTTAGTATGTGTCAGGATGTAAAGTATATATGTATAACTTTACATAAGTAATTAAATATAAGAATATATGCATAGAGTATCAGGTAGAGATCAATTCCATTAAGAAAAGTCAGTCACGTTCAGAAGAGAGCTCTGTTAGTTACAGTGGTCAGGAAAGTCCTCTTTGATGATGTATTTGAGCAGCAAACTAATTGAAGCAGAGGAGTAAGCCTGGCCTCCTTCACTTACTCTCAAGAGTCTACTGCTCACAGTTTCAGGGACAAGATAGATTTTATGAAATTCAGAAAGGCTTAATAAAAAGGATTTACTTCAAGAGAGTAGAAAAGTCTGCCAAGACAGATTTTCTCCTGGTGTATGAATCGTCTATCGCATGTAATTTCAAGGTGTAGCAATTCCAATATTAACAAATTACAGTTTTAAGCAGGGAGACAACAGCCTGTATTATAGTAGAAAATTTGGTTTTAAGATGAAGTATTTACCAGTAATGACAAGATGAACATTGAAACATTTAAACATGAGTCTTTTTGATCTTGGTGTGGAAAGCTATTCAAAACCCCAACAAATAAGCTGGTTGCTTGCTGTGTCTTTTGTTGACAAAGAACACTGTAGACATGTATTTTATCACTATGCAATTACTGCAGAATCTATAAAAAGGTGGCCTATTCTTTTTCACTTCTTGGATCTCATTTGGTTAATATCATGGCAGGATTCTATTTGAATTTCTTTTTTTCTTGAGGGCTCCTTTGGAGCACTCTGGCCAATCACTCTTTAACATACATTTGGATTGACTGAGGTCTTATGCCATAGGAAAGTGATTATTAAAACCTATGATTTATTTTGATCAATAGTAGAATTTATAAAATATTAGTAATTGGGACTGACTTTCTCAGGAAAGGAAGGGAAAAAATGGAGAAATTTGTTCTGAAGTAATAAAAGCCTGAAATGTGCTTGAAAGTATCCGTTCTTTTAAGGAAAAGGCTAATTTATTATACCATTAACATATTTCCAGTATCCTAGGACCAGCTTTTGGAAAAGCATCCCACATATTCAGCCATCATCCAGTAAGCAAAATGGCAAGTTTCATCATTTTCCTCATCTCATCACTTAGTTTTTGAGGGTTCATTGTTTAAACTTGTCAATTAATAACATTTTATGCATTCTTTTATATAGTAAAACCATCAAAAAGTATTTTGGTAGGTGGTAAATTTTTTTACAGGAAGTATTCAATAACTTTAACTGGACCCCTGCCTTCCCCAAGCACT
>PVJI01008891.1:0-67842 GCA_004026765.1 Micronycteris hirsuta
GGGGCAACCACACCATTGTGTTGTGATGCTGTCTGTGGGGGCGGGACCTGAGAGAACAATGGCGCTTGCTCTGTTCTCCGCACTTCCCCAGCTACCCACAAGCAAGTTGGGTCCTTCTATGCTGGCTCCGGGGTGAGTGGACGGGTCTGCACAGTTCCAAGTCCCTGTGGGTCTCCCCAAGGAACTCTCCTGTGAGGCCAGGAGTTCCTCCCACTGCCGCCTCAACCCCCACAGGTATATTCAATTGGTGATTTGATGCTTTATTTCCCTGCGTTGGTGGGCCGCGTGGTCTGTTCCGCTCCCCAGCTTTTCCTCCTGGTTTATCTGCGCGAGAATGAGGGACCACCCAGCCCCATTTTCGCAGAATCTGCCCGCCACAGGTCTCTCCGGGCAGCAGGAGTGTTGCCGGTACCACTCCACAAACTGTGTCTTGCTGAGGGCTCTCCACCCGGCTCTGCCCCACTTACTGGTCTGGATGAATGTGTCTTCTTTAACTCCTTGGTTGTCGGACTTCCACTTAGTTCAGTTTTCTGTCAGATCTGGCTGTTTTTGTCTTTTAAATTGTTGTTTTTCCTCTTTTGATTGTGCAAGGAGGCACAGTGTGTCTACCTACGCTTCCATCTTGGCCGGAAGTCTGGATAATTTTTTATTTTAATATAACAAACTCTACTTCTTAGAGTAAAAAGACTGAACTGATTTAACTATTAGAACATGTATTCTTACTTCCCTCATCACCTGCAGTACAATCCTTAAACTTATGTTTAGATAGTAGGACTTGGAGACTGTGCCAAAGATATTTTTCTGTTTGAAATGGTAGAAATGCTTTGTGTGTAGTAGGGAAATGTTATAGAAAAATGAAAGTTTTTAAAAAGATTTTATTTGTTTTTAGAGAGAGGGGAAGGGAGGGAGAAAGAAAGGGAGAGAAACATCAATGTGTGGTTGTTTCTCCCATGGCCCCTACTGGGGACCCAGCTTGCAACCCAGGCACTTTCCCTGACTGGGAATCGAACCAGAGACCCTGTGCTTCACAGCCTGGCATTCAGTCCACTGAGCCACACCAGCCAGGGAGAAAACTGAAATTCTTAATTGAAATGGGAATAGAGAAATACATCAAATAATCCAAGAAATGATTTAGTACTTTTACTTAGTCTCATGTGCTTATTAATTTTAGGTAAAATAAAACTGAGACTACAACCGGAAAAAGCAGGTGGTCAGAGTTGAGAGGTATTTTTAGAATTTCACTGTTAAAACTTTCTTGACAATTATGCCTTGTATTCTAAACCAATGAAAGAATGTTAAATACCGTTATGAATATAGCACTTCTCCATTATCACTGTTGACACACCCCTGACTTCCTGTGAAATCTCAGTTTACCTCCTAGAATTCTACTGAACAGCAGCATGTTCTGTAATTGTTTCATTTAACCTGGTAACATGTAAAACTGCTACAACTTTTAGGAAGTACTTATGTGTTTGATTTCACAGCTGACTTGAAAAATGAAGAGAACAGATGGAGTAGAATAACTATGATTTCAAAAATCACAGAAATTTATCTGTAGCCAAAGCCAATTGGTATGGGAGTAACCATGCCAACTTTTAATTAGCCATGGTAGCAAGCAATTGGGAAGTGTAATAGTAATTCAATAGCCAAGCAAGAGGCTTAACATTAGTCACTACTGGTTGAATGTCATTTTTTTCTTCTCTATGATGCTAGTGAATAACTCTAGATTTATGTGAAATATGCTTACCCTTCTATTGCTGCATTTTTAATGGTGGTTATAGAAAAAGTGAAGTATCAAAAGAAAGGAGAGACATGAAACAGGAAATAATCATCAAGGACTATAATTATTTCATGAGTATTAAATTGTCTTTTAAAGTATTATTTTTAATAATTGCAAAATATTTCATTATATGGATATACTTTATTTGACCATTCCCCTTGTGGGAAATTTAAGTCTTGCCTAGTTTTTGTTTGTTTTAGCTATTACTTGATATTTAATGTACTTAAAATATGTTGCAGAATTAGCATACTTTGGCAAGCATCTTTGAACACATCTTTTTTTCTTCCTTTAAATTAGACTTAAGGAATTAGAATTATTGGGTTGATAATTATGGAAATTTTGAAGATTCTTGATACATATATCTCATTTCCCCTTGTGAATACAGAGAGTCTAATTGACTCACTTCTGGTCTAATCACCTGTGTCTGGAAAGCCCTGCCCAACTCCGCTGATTTGCAGACAGTGCATGGGGTTTCTAAGTGGGGCATGGGGTGAGAAAAAATAATAGGCAGCCATAGGACTGTGAGTACTGTTGATATATGGAAAAGCTCTTGATTTTTTAAATCTTCATTTAGTGTCTTGGTCAGTTTACTTAGTTTTCTTGTCAGCTCTACTTGCTGAAAGTGAAATATATGATAGGAAAAAAACACATAATGCTTTTGGCTTCTTCATTACAATTATTTTAATTTTCTTCATGCTTCAGGTCTTGTAATAGATTGGTGAAAGGTGCAGAATAAAAAAGGTAAATGTAGGGTGACTGGGAGACATCTGCAGTTGTCAAGCAAGAGTTGATTTTAGCTTGCAGTTTCAGTGCAGATGTCAAGTAGTGGACAGATCTGAGATATAATTGGGAGATAGTATCAATGATTTGGGTGATTTAGGGATGAAAGAGAAGGTGGTAATAGAGATTATCATCACATTTCTGGCCATTGTGCACTGGAAGAGGAACAAATTTGTATGGGAGTTTATATCACAAATTTTAGAGGCACTTAAGGCATCTCATTAGACCTGAGTTGAAGTTCAGAAAAAGTCTGTACTACAGTTACATGTGGGGGGCACCCAGAAATGGGAGTGGGTCAGACTGCAGAAGGAGAGAGGCTGGAAGTAGAAGAAAGCCTGTGACTGTGAGTGGGGAAACTTAAACATTCAGAAGTTGAGTAGAGGAAAAAGGAGAGTATGGAAAAGAGGCATCCAGAGAAGTACAGGGAAAATAAGTAGAATGTGTTGCCAAATAGAAGAAAGTATTTAAGAAAGTGTTTAAATATTCAAAATATTACATAGAAGTCAAATAAAGTAGTAATATCAGTTGTCCCTATAGGTGACTTTTGCAAAGGTAATTTCATGGAATAATGAGGGTAGATGCTGAGTAGGACTCTGCCAAAGGGTAAATTACAAATGAGAGCATTCCGAAAACCCTCTCAAAAGCTGGTTGTGAAGGGGGAAACAACAATAGAACACAAGCTGGAAAAGATACAAATTATTGGAAAAAAGCTTTATACACCAGTATCCAAAGCAGTCATGAGGTCCTTGATAGGGAAATTTTTTTTTTTACTGTCGTCCCCATTTTTCTCCCCCATTGCTCTCCTCTGCCCTGTCCAACCCCCGCTCCCAAAGACAATCCCCTCCCCATTGTCCTTGCCTGTGGGTCCTTTGTACGTGTTCCCCTTCTTTCCCCTTATCCCCCTACCCTCCCCCCTCTGATCCCTGTCAGTCTGTTCTTCATTTCCATGTCTCTGGTTCTATTTTGCTCATTAGTTTATTTTGTTCATTAGATCCTCTTATAGGTGAGATCACATGGCATTTTTCTTTCACCACCTGGCTTATTTCACTTAGCATAGTACTCTCCACTTCCATCTATGCTGTCACAGGGAATTATTCTTGACCAAGAAAATATTTTTAATCAAAAGTAAGGACTAAGCTCACTTAGAGAGTTACAAATGTCTTAAGACTTCCTAAGGAATGTCATACTGAATTCAATAATAGTATCACACTAGGGAATTATAGTTAAAAGCAACAATATGACAAAGGTGTCACCATTAATATTATTGAACAACATTCTGAAATTTCTGTCCAACATCAGTTTTACTTCCAAATTATAGTTTAGATCTATCCACTTATCTCCATCTCCCCTGGTTATGACTAAGTTGTAATTATTTATTAGTCAACTCTTAATTAATCTCCCTGTTATCGGTCTTACTCTTCTCTCATTCATTCTCCAAATTACAGGGAGATGAACCTTTATAAAACTAATTATGTGCCTCTTGTGTTTGAAACAATTAGTTGTTTCTCGTTAAATTAAAATCCAAACTCCTGCCTAGCGTGACTTATACTTGCCCCTCTGAACTCATCTTCCTCACACTCCCCTTTTCTCTTTCTCCGATGCAGCCATACCAGCTTTCTGTCTGTTCTTTGAAGTCACCAAGCTCCCTTCTGCCTCAGGACTGTCCACTGGTGTCCCTACTGCTTGGAATACTTTCCCCCTTATTTGGCTAGCCTCTATCCATTTATCACATCTTAACAGTCATTATCTCAGGGGAGGCCTCCTTGATGCTCCGGTTAAAGTCAGTCTGTTAGGGGGGGTTTGGGTTTTTGTTTTTTTGTGTTTTTTTTGCTTTTATTTTGTTATTGCATTTTTTCCACTACCATTTAGTACCCTTATACCCTCTTCTACACTGCCATCACCACGCTGTTGTCCATGTCCATGAGGCCTTTTTGCTCAATCCCTCTACCCCTTTACCCTACTCCATAGCTGTCATCTTGCTCTCTACAAGTCTGTCTCTGTTTTGCTTGTTACTTCAGTTTGTTCATTAGATTCCACATATGAGTGAATTCATATGGTATTTGTCTTCCTCTGACTGGCTTATTTCACTTAGCATAATGCTCTCCAGAATGGTGTCACAAAGGATAACATTTTCTTCTTTTTTACAGCCAAGTAGTATTCCATTGCGTAATGTCCCATAGTTGTTTTATCCACTCATCTACTGATGGACACTTGGGCTGGTTCCATACCTTGACAATTGTAAATAACACTGCAATGATCATAGGTGTGCTTATGTTCTTTTGAATTGGTGTTTTGGGTTTCTTTGGATCTATGTATTCCTGGAAGTGGGATTGCTGGGTCAATAAGCAAATCAACATTTAGTTTTTTGAGATATCTCCATAGTGTTTTCCACAGTGACTGCACCAGTCTGCATTCCCACCAAGAGCAGAAGGGTTCCCCTTTCTTCACACCTTTACCAGCACTTGTTGTTTGTTATTTTATTGAGGATAACCATTCTGATTGATGTGAGGTGATATCTCAGTGTAGTTTTAATTTGTACAGCAAAGGAAACCATCAACAAAATAAAAAGATAACCCACAGAATGGGAGAACATATCCACGATATCTGATAAGGGGTTAATATCCAATATTTATAAAGAACTTATAAAACTCAATACCAAAAAATAAAGAAACCAAACAATCCAATTAAAAAATAGGCAAAGGACTTGAATAGACATTTCTCCAAAGAGGACATGCAGATGGCCAATAGACATATGAAAAAATACTCAACATCACTAATCATCAAAGAAATTCAAAATCAGTCTGTTTTTTAATTATTTCCCATTATGCCTTCAACACTACACTTCACCCTTATAGCACTTACCACAATTCATAGTTACAAATTCACTGCCACAAGGTTGTCTTTTTTCTGTTTTTTGCAGTTGAAGTGGAAGCTTCATGAAACAGCAACCGTATATGTCTTTTTATACCTTTTTCTCCAGCCCTAGCATAATGCCTAGCACATTGAAGAATTCAATTAATTAATCCCATACTGGAGGAAAATAGTGCAGATGAGGTGAAGTAGTGTTTCTTTTCTGCTTCCTGAAGTATTTGATAATTATTATTTTGATTGATTTGATTTGGCTTCAACCCTACTTTTTCAGATTCCTGCTATTGAGTTTATGAGGTAGAATTATAGGTCAAGATTAATTTTTTTATGTATGGCCCTTGGAATTCTGTTTTACAAATAACAATATATAAAACATTAATACATTTAGTAATATACCAGAATGGGCAGAGAATAAAGCAGTTAACATATTTCTATTTTTTGTTATTTGTGAAACACATTGCCAAACAGGGTTATTTAGTTCTTTATTCAATAAAATAAAATAATGCAGTTCTTTTAATACCAGATATGATATCTTTTTAACTTAGCAGTAGTGCTAAAGGTTGTCTACTGATTCTTGTGTCATGATTTTGAGTTGCAATTACAGTGGAATTTTGGAATTACTGACTATAGTGACCTTAGGTTGGTTTTGTTAGGGAAATTTATTCAGAAGCTATTTTATGTAATCTCAGAACAAAGAAATATGGAAATTTGGGGGCACATAATGAGAGATTAGTAGAAAAGGCATGATCCTCATTTATATAATGATTGAGACAACTTGACTTTTGATAGTTTCTCATTAATCGGTGCTGAGTATTCTAAAAGAGTGGTTTATAATTTGCCTCAATTTTGCTTTTATTTTGACTTTTATCCCAATTATCCTGTTCCTTCACTCCAAGCTCTGGCATTGTCTCAGGTTTCTCCTCTTACGTCTTAATCCCAGGGTCTCTCTGTGCCCTAGACACAACTCCCACCACGCTCCCCT
Organism: Micronycteris hirsuta; assembly: GCA_004026765.1. NCBI lineage: Eukaryota > Metazoa > Chordata > Mammalia > Chiroptera > Phyllostomidae > Micronycteris > Micronycteris hirsuta. The sequence goes on from PVJI01008891.1 coordinate 6,411, forward strand.
GCCTCCCCTTTCCTCCGCTTCTTCTTCATCTTCCCGCTGTTTCTTTTTCACCTGTTTTGCCTCCATCCCATTCAAGCCTGATTCTGTTTTCAGGTTACACTCTTTCTATTTTTATTTCAGGAAGCTCTGAGAAAGGAAGAGAAATTGTCATATAAATAAATGAATTCATGAACACGTCACTCTAGACTATTTTTTTTGTATTCAAAAAGAAGGAAAGGATCTAGTATGCAATTTCCCCCTGACAACTGAGCATTCCTGAATGAGACTGCATTTATTTATTTTTTCCATCACCATTTATCTCCCATATCCTCTACCGCCTCTACCCACTCCACCCCCCGACAATCACCACACTGTTGTCCCTTATCCATGAAAATTAAGAGTAAGGTAAAGGCAATTCCATATTTGGTAACAGTGATTTTAATGTATAAAAATAGGCCGTTTATAATTTTTTATAAAATGGATTTTAATATTAATCTAGCAATTGCTTCTGCTTACCATTATCATCAAATATTCATCACTGCGGTTTTTACTAAAGCTTAGTTAATAAATATACTTTATATTAACTGAAACTCTTTGTTGGAGGTGCATCCCAGATGGTAGGAAGGCAATTAATTCAATGTCACCAAATATTAGATGACAGGTGCCTTTTTATTTAGAAGCCACTGGCATGTGAACTTCTTTCACATTCAGTGTAAAAGCAATTCGCTGTATAGTAATTGCTGAACAAGTGTGTCCCACCAGACTTAAATAGCAGAATTCCACTGCACAGAAAAACAGAGGTGTTGGTGCAGCTGCTGTCCTAAGTGGTTGTTGTGCAATGACTGTGTGACAACTTATCGTCTAGGCTTATGACCATCTATTGCTTCATAGTTTAATATCTTACAGAAAGTATGCTTGGTTATTATTTTTCTTTGCTAATCTTCACAATCCCCTTTAAGCCTTATAAGTAATTCCCCCCTCAGCAATCTGTTCCAATAGCAGTCAAGGATGAATGAGACAGGATACAGAAAGCAATTCACAGTCAGTGTGCCTTTTCTACATTTTTCCTTGTTGTTCGTCATGTTCTGCCAATAATCATACTATGAGATCAAAAATAAAGACAAAATGAAAAAAAAACATTAATACTTTGGGAAAACATTTTGTGGAATGTTATTTTAAGTACCCACACTTGTCCAGCCCTGGGAAGGAGTGTGGCAATGCAGATGGCTTCACCCACTGGCTCTATTCCAGGGGCTCTCTGATAGTGATCCTTCCTCCACTTAAGGTTTACTTCTGTGTACAGATGATGATTCATGGAGTTGATGTCTTGGTAAAAATCAAGGGCTGAGTCACACAATAACACCCAGTAGACTCAGGTCAAACCAAGTGTTCTACCTTGGATTAGAGGGAATTTAGGAGGTTATCTGCTTTGACTCTTTTGTTATTCAACTTTTTAAAATTATATTTTATTGATTATGCTGTTACAGTTGTCCCAGTTTTTCTCCCTTCGCCCACCTCACCCAGCATCCCCCATACCCTCAGGAAATCCCCACCCCTTTGTTCGTGTCCATAGGTCACGTGTATAGTTCCTTGACTACTCCATTTCCTGTACTGTAGTTTACATTCCCATGGCTATTCTGTGACTATCAATTTATACTTCCTAATCCCCTCACCTCTCCACCTATTTCCCCATACCCCTCTCCCATCTGACAACCATCAAAACACTCTCATCCATGATTCTGTCTCTATTCTTCTTGTTTTCTTAGTTTGTTTTTTAGATTCAATTGTTGATAGGTATGTGTTTATTGCCATTTTATTATTCATAGTCTTGATATTCTTTTTCTTAAAATATGACCCTTTAACATTTCATGTAATATTTTATTGACGATCACCTCCTTTAGTTTTTTCTTTTCTGGGAAGCGCTTTATCTGCCTTTTGATTTTAAATAACAGCTCTGCTAGGTAAAGCAATCTTGGCTGTAGGTCTTTGCTTTTCACGACTTTGAATATTTCTTGTCAGTCCCTTCTAGCCTGCAAAGTTTCTTTTGAGAAATCAACTGACAGTCTTATGGGAACTCCCCTGTAGTTAACTAACTTCTTTTCTCTTGCTGCTTATAAGATTCTCTCTTTATCTTTAACCTTTGGCATTTTAATTATGGTGTGTCTTAGTGTGTACCTGTTTGCATGCATCTTGTTTGGGACTCTCTGTACTTCCTGAACTTGCATGTCTATTTCCTTCACCAGATTAGGAAAGTTTTCTTTCATTATTTTTTCAAATAGAGTTCCAATTTCTTGCTCTTCCTTTTTTTTAATTACTTTATTGTTGTTCAATTACAGTTGTCTGCATCCTCTCCCCTCCCCTCCCTCCACCCCCTCCAAACCCACCTCCCTCCCCTCCCTCCACCCTCCCCCTTGGTTCTGTCCATGTGTCCTCTATAGTGGTTCCTGAAAACCCTTCTCCCCATAGTCCCCTCCCTCCTTCCCTCTGGCTATTGTTAGATTGTTCTTAATTTCAATGTCTCTGGGTATGTTTTTCTTGCTTTTTTCTTTTGTTGATTATGTTCCAGTTAAAGGTGAGATCATATGGTATTTGTCCCTCACCACCTGGCTTATTTCACTTAGCCTAATGCTCTCCAGTTCCATCCATGCTGTTGCAAAGGGTATCAGCTCCTTCTTTCTCTCTGCTGCAGAGAATTCCATTGTGTAAATGTACCATAGTTTCTTGATCCACTCATTTGTTAATGGGCGCTTAGGTTGTTTCTAGCACTTGGCTATTGTAAATTGTGCTGCTATGAACATTGGAGTGTATAGGTTCTTTTGTATTGGTGTTTCAGGGCTCTTAGGATATAATCCCAGCCGTGGAATTGCTGGGTCGAAAGGCCAATTTCTTGCTCTTTCTCTTCTCCTTCTGGCACCCCTACAATGCAAATGTTGGTATGCTTACATTGTTCAAGAGGCTTCTTATGCTATTCTCATTTTTTAGATTCTTTTTTCTTCTTTTTGTCTGATTGGTTTTTTTTTTTTGTTTCGTTATTTCCATATCATTGCTTTTATTATTGGCTTCATGCATTCTGCTTTTGATTCCCTGTAAATTGTTCTCTATTTCCATTAGTAGAGTGGTCCACAACCTTTTGGCACAAAGGAGTGTTTTCATGGGAAACAATTTTCCGTGGATGGTGTGGGGTGACAGGAGGTGGAACTCAGGTGGTAATACGAGTGAAGCTTTGCTCACTCACCCTCTGCTAACCTCCTGCTGTGTGGCCCAGTTCTTAACAGGCCACAGACTGGTACTGGTCCATGGGCTGGGTGTTGGAAACCCCTACATTAGTATATCCTTCATTTATGCCTGGGTCTTTTTTATGCTGCTGTGGTACTCACTAAGTTCTCTGAGCATCCTTATAACCAGTATTTTGAATGGTGCATCTGATAAATTCCTAATCTCTATTTTGTTTAGTTCCTTTGGTAGGTGGTCATCCAGGCTCTCTCTGCTCATTAAGGCTGACAGACAATTCTAAGTTCTTCTTTTAAGCTGAAATATATTCCTTGTTATTTTGACCAATTTGTCACAGTTCTAATCCTTTGGAAGAATGCATTCTAAGATTATCCCTTCGTCCAAGTGGCTGACATCCTTTCAGAGAGTTGAAGATAGTGTCTTCTTCTAAACTATGTTCGTACTTCAAGTTTTTCCATTGTGCTTCATGGATCCTGGTCCATAGATCCCTCATATTCCTCACAGCCTTAATCTTGTGATTCTGTAGCTCATCAGTGTCCTGTTAGTGTGGTATTTACACATAGATAGATTTCTTCTAGTGTGTTTTGAACAAGGGATAATGCACACGGTGCAACTTAGTGCAGAAACTTGGATTTAGTAGAACTGAGTCCTAATCCTGGCTCCACTTCCAGCTAATTGCAAGGCTTCCTCTGTAAAAGGGGAGAACTAGGCTATATTACCTCTAGAATCACAAATGTTTAGAGCTAGAATGCCACAAAATATAAATGGCATATACTACTGTCAGATAATTGTTTTCTTGAAACAAAATTTACATTTGTATATGCCAACTTTCATTTTGGGGTTTTAGCTTCATGTTTCTACTTGTCAACTTTTAACTCTTTATTCTGACAGCTATTACAATATTCACTTTTCTCAGCCTTGTAACAGCCATGAATTTTGCATAGATAAATTCTGGGTCTTTGAATAACCGATATAAATATTGAATAAGACAAAGCCTGGAGCATAGTTCTCTGGCAACTAAAAATGAATGAAATTAAAATGAGTATCTTTATTTAACTACTCATTCACTTACCTTACTGAAATTTCCCACATTTATCTGATACAGCTTAAGAAATTGTATTAAATGTCTTGAAGTAAATAAAACAATATCATAACATTTGCATAATTTTTATTTTTTGACATAATATACCCTCTTGATAATCATATTCTTTACTAATAGCTTAAATCAATTAATTTAAAAATTAATTCTAGAATTTTGCCAGGAATCAATATCTAACTTACACATTACTCATGTTTATTTTTTAAGTGAGGAAACATTATTGGATCTTAGCTTTTCATTCTCCAAGATCTCAGAAATTTACATCAGTGACTCATTTCCATGAGCTCTTAGTATCTGTCCTTAATGTAATCTACCCTTTCCTCTCTTAATGTCTGTCTTGGTCTCAGGAGTAGTTTTTGAGAATCGGTAGATTAAAAATGTCTTCACTTTATTTTCAAATCAGTTTGATGCCAACCATAACCCAATATGATATTGAAATATTTTTCAAAACCCATGCCTTGTTTTAGAACACATTGTTTAGTCATCCATTTATTTGATCATTTCCTAACTAATGTATATCAGGTACTATGTTCAGCACTAAGGTAACAGAGGTGAAAGAGACAGGACATTCTCTAAAAAAGCATGCATGAAGTGTCTGATGGTTGGTAAACAATGCTGTTAGAAGGAAGAGAAGGGACTGTATAACTCTGCCTGGAATTTGAATGAATATTCATTAGTGTATATTGAAGCATTAATAGGAGTTCTCCAGACCAAGGAAGAAGCAAATGGAACAATTCATTAAAAGGCACAGAATGGGACAAAATACAAGATGTATAGGGTACCAGATGGGGTGTATTATGTAACAAAATAAAAAGCAGTGACCACCAGAGGAAAAAAAGAACTTTTAAAAACCTGACTGAAGCACAGCTTCAGGTAGAGAGCTCAACCAGGAGAATTGCCATGAAATAACATCAAGAGATTCCATCTGAGAGTTCAGTTGCTGGCATATTTAGCTCACTGTCCCAGGTAGGGACATCACCTGATCTCCAAAAAAGCAATCATTCTGGTAGGGAACTTTGTTATCTCTGGAAGAATATTCCTACTAGAAGACCTATGTGAAGTCTCCAGACAAAAGATTAGAGAGGTTCATGTTCCTTTAAAATACTCATGCTGGCTTAAATGAGACTTCAAGTAAGCTTTTTGCTTGGGATTTCCCAGGAATTTCTGAAGCTCTCAATTTTCTTTATTCTTGCCATTTATAGAATCTGAAAGTTTTCATGTAAGAGAAAGTAAATGGATTTAGCTTCTAGTCCAGGTTGATTCTGTTAGTTAAGATCCTAAGGCAACTTAAAGTATTTTATCCTTTCTTTGATTGAAGAAACAAAAGAAAGAGCATGAAATGTAGCCAAAGTTTTAGCATTTGATCACAAACTATAAGTGGTGAGTTCCTGGCTTTACCTGCTAATAAATAGTCATGTATACCAAAGAACCCCAAATTTTACTGATCTTAAATTCCAATAATTAACTAACCAGATGTCATAAGAATTCTCAGGGATTTTATATGTGTTACCTCTATAAGTATGTGAGTTGACATAAAGCCTTGCTGCTGTCATTTCTTCTTTCGGTTCTTGAGAAAGAGAAATTTCAGGTATAATTTGAGTTGGCATCTATAGATTTTGCTATATCTTATTCATTAAGTTGATTGCTTGTCATATCTGTGTGTGTATATGTATATATATACACATATATCTCTATCTGTATATATATATATGTATATATATACACATATACACACACATAGGGAGAGAAAGAGAATTATTTATCCTATAGATATTTTGCATATTCATGGGATATTTAGAAAACTCATGCTTTCTAGGAAAAAATTAAGTTCACAAAGCAGACATTTTGCAAGACATATTCCTAGATATAAATAATAATAAAGAAACCAGGAAAGGGACAGTCCAGCAAAGATGGAGGTGTAGGTAGGTATGCTTTGCTTCCTCACACAACCAAAACAAGGACAACAACCAATTTAAAAACCAAAAAACAACCAGAACTGCCAGAAAATTGAACTATATGAAAGTCCAACAACTAAGAAGTTAAAGAAGAAACATTCATCCAGACCAGTAAGAGGGGAGGAGATGGGCAGCTGAGGAGGAAAGGATGCAGGCAAGGTGGCAGTTGGCAGACTTAATGGTCTCACATTCATGTACAGATAAACTGGGTGGAACAACAGGGGAGTGAGACAGACTGTACAACCGAGGATTCCACCAAGGGAAAATAAAACCTCAAAATCTCTGGCTGTAAAAAGCTGTGGGGGTTGTGGTGGCTGCATAAAATCCCAGTCTCACAGGAGAGTCCATAGGAGGAACCCACAGGGTCCTGGAATATACACAAATCCAGCCAACCAGGAATCAGCACCAGAAGGGCCCAATTCACTTGTGGGAAGTGGAGGAAGTGACTGAAAATGGGGCAAGAGCCAAGCAAGCAGCTGTGTTCCCTCTCTGACTGGTCCCTCACAGACAGCTCCATAACACAGCTAAGTGGGTTGCTCTGCCCTGGTGAATACTTAAGACTCCACCCCTTACTCTGTAAGAGATGGGCCAAGACAAAGAAATATGGCCCAAATGAAAGAACAGAGCAAAACTCCAGAAAAATAACTAAGCAACCAGGAGATAGTCAACCTATCAGATGCAGAGTTCAAAACACTGGTAATCAGGATGCTCACAGAAATGACTGAGTATGATTGCAAAATAAAGAAGTGAAGACTGTGCAAAGGGAAATAAAAATGTACAGGGAACCAACAGTGAAGGGAAGGAAACCAGTACTCAAATCAATAATTTGGAACAGAAGGAAGAAATAAACATACAACCAGAACAGAATGAAGAAACAAGAATTTAAAAACATGAAGAGATGCTTAGGAACCTCCGGAACAACTTTAAACGTTCCAACATCTGAATCATAGGGGTGCCAGAAGGAGAACAAGAGCAAGAAATTGAAAACATATTTGAACAAATAATGAAGGAAAACTTCCCCAATCTGGAGAAGGAAATGGACTTCCAGGAAGTACAGGAAGATCGAGGGGTTCCAAAGAAGTTGGACCTAAGGAGAAACACACCAAGACACATCATAATTAAATTACCCAAGATTAAAAATAAGGAGATAATCTTAGAAGTAGCAAGAGAAAATGGGACAGTTACCTACCAAGGAATTCCCATAAGACTATCAGCTGATATCTCAAAAGAAACCTTACAGGTAAGAAGGGGCTGGAGAGAAGTATTCCAAGTCATGAAAGGCAAGGACCTCCATCCAAGATTACTCTCTCCAGCAAAGCTACCATTTAGAATGGAAGGGCAGATAAAGTGGTCAAGTTAAAGGAGTTCATTATCACCAAGTCCTTATTATGTGAACTGAACCTAAAAAAAACAAAAGCAAACTAAATAAACAATTAGAACAGGAAAAGAATCATAGAAATGGAGATCACATGGAAGGTTATCAGTGTAGGGGGGAGACCGTAGGAAAAGGTACAGGGAATAAGAAGCATAAATGGTATGTACAAAATAGACAGGGAGAGGTTAAGAATAGTGTAGGAAAGGGAGACACCAAAGAACTTATATGTACAACCCATGGACATAAACTAAGGAAGGGAATGCTGGAGGACGGGGGGTGCAGAGTGGAGGGAGATAAAGAGGAAAAAATGGAACAACTGTAATAGCATAATCAATAAAATATACTTAAAAAAGGAAACCAAGAAAACATTCTTAAATATAATCCTTTAATTCAAGGATTATGTTTAAAGGAGTAAATGAAAAGAAAAAGTTATAGAAATCAATGAAAAAGAAAAGACTTTGTATTAAAACATGGAACATATAAAAGCGAAAATATAAAAGCTATACTCTCTAGGTTCATCCATGTTGTTGCAAATGGCAGGATTTCATTCTTTTTATTGTTGAATAATATTCTATTTTATATGTATGACAGATACTTAAGTTGCTTTCATAACTTAGCTATTGTACATAATGCTTCAAAAATGTTGGAAAACTATTTGTACATATGAAATTAAAGTAATATTTATGTCAACTATAATTTAAAATATTTTTAAGCTATACTCAGAGTGAAAATATGTGTTGCCAAACTTATTTATTATAAAGGAGGAAATATGATAATAAATGAAATAAACTTTTATATTATACAATAACAAACAGTTACAAATATACCAAAATAAAATAGTAGAAGGAAATTAGTTAATATAATCACTAAAATCAATTAAACAAATTTTTAAAATTGTGAAAAAGATCAATCTAAACACCAGTTTAATAAAATAACCAATAAAATAAATCAATAAAATTCAGTTAAGGAAATGGAAGATAGAAATGAGACAAATTAGAATAAGAAGTAAATTTATAAGTATAAATTTGACCACAGGTAGTGTATTAACTAAAGGAATTCTGAGAGACTTTGTGTACTTCCAAAAAAAGCAAATTAGACAACATAGAGAAATGGCTAATTTCCTCAAAAAAGAAGTAAAAGAATTGAACAAGAATTATTGGAGCACATGACTACACCAATTATTGTGGAAGAAATTAGGTTATTTAAGATCTGCCACTGGATAAAGGGTTAGGACTATATGGGTTTTTAGCAGGTTTTATGTAGCCAGGGTTATCTAAACTATTCTCGACCAAAGAAAATTTGGACAGCTTCCAAAATGTCGGTCTGGTTTTAATATCAAATCTAATAAGAAATAAAATAAATGAAAACTATAACCAAATTTATTTATGAATAGATATATTTTTACATATAAAATATTTACAAATAGGATTCAACAAATTAGCAACAGAAAGATCAAATAGAGTTATACTAGGAAGTCCAGGGTAATTTTAGGACTTAAGGACAAAATTTCAACATAATACTTTACATCAATTTACTGAAGTATAAAAGTTATATGATTACATAAATAGATGCCAGAGGTTGTGTTAATATGCAATAATTATTCATAATCAAATTTCCAATTAAAATAGAAATTGATTTATTTTTACTCAAACCCAAAAGCAAATATTCTAAAATGGGTGGGGAGCTAGTTTAAAAATTAAAGGAGCAAAATTAAGCAAGGTGTTAAAATTGAATCTCCAGTGCTTCACAGGAAAATTAAATAATTTATGTGCACTGAAAAGAAGCAATTAATCCTATTCCTCTTTACCTGAGTCTGACTGTGTAGATAGAAAGCCTAAGAAACTTTGGTAGGAAAAAAAAAATTTTTAAGTATTTTTTATTGATTATGCTATTACACTTTTCCCAATTTTTCCCCCTTTATCCCCCCTCCGCCCTGGTCCCCCTACCCTCCAGCATTCCCCCACTTAGTTCATGTCTTTGGGTTGTATATATAAGTTCTTTGAGTCCTCTGTTTCCTATACCACTTTTTCTCTCTCCCTGTCTATTTCATGCCTACTAATTATGCTGTTTCTTCCCTGTACCTTCCCCCCCATTCCTTCCTTCCCCCTCCCCACTGAAATCCCTCCATGCGTTGTCCATTTCTCTGATTCTGTTCCTGTTCTAGTTGTTTGCTTAGTTTTTGTTTTCATTGTTTTTCTTTTCTTTTAAGTTCATTTGTTGATAGTTGTGAATTTGTTGTCATTTTACTGTTTATAGTTTTTGATCTTCTTTTTCTTAGATAAGTCCCTTTAACATTTCATATAATAAGGGCTTGATGATGATGAACTCCTCTAACTTGACCTGATCTGGGAAGCACTTTATCTACCCTTCCATTCTAAATGAAAGCTTTGCTGGATAGAGTAATCTTGGATGTAGGTTCTTGCCTTTCATGACTTCAAATAGTTCTTTCCAGCCCCTTCTTGCCTGTAAGGTTTCTTTTGAAAAATCAGCTGCTAGTCTTATGGGAATTCCTTTGTAGGTAATTGTCTCCTTTTCTTCTGCTGCTTTTAAGATTCTCTCCTTCTCTTTAATCTTGGGTAATGTAATTATGATGTGCCTTGGTGTATTCTTCCTTGGGTCCTACTTCTTTGGGACTCTGTGAGCTTCCTGGACTTCCTGGAAGTCTATTTCCTTCGCCAGATTGGAGAAGTTTTCCTTCATTAGTTGTTCAAATACGTTTTCAATTTCTTGCTCTTGTTCTTCTCCTTCTGGCACCCCTATAATTCAGATATAGGAATGTTTCAGGTTGTCCCAGAGGTTTATAAGACTTTTCTACACTTTTTTGAATTCTTGTTTCTTCACTCTGTTCCAGTTGGATGTTTATTTTTTCCTTTTGTTCCAAATCATTGCTTTGAGTCCTGGGTTCCTTCCTGTCACTGTTGGTTCCCTGAATATTTTGTTTTATTTCATTTTAGGTATCTTTCATTTGTTTTCTCATTTTTCAACCAAGCTCAACCAGTTCTGTGAGCATTTTGATTACCAGAGCTTTAAACTCTTCATCAGATAGGTTGGCTATTTCCTCATTGCTTAGCTCTCTTTCTGAGGCTTTGCTCTGTTCTTTCATTTGGGCCACATTTCTTTGTCTTGGCTCAGCTGATAGATTGTTATGAGGTGGTGCCTTAGGTATTCACCCAGGCAGGGCACACCTCTTTGCTGCGGTGCTGCCCTGTGGAGGAGGGGTCAGAGAGGGAACAGTGCGGCTGGCCTGCTCATCTCTAGAGCACTTCTCAAGGGACTCTCGTGTGAGATTGGGAGTTTCTCCCACTGTGGAAACCCCTGCCTTAGTTCACAGTCAGCTCTGAGTTTCAGTTCCATCTTTAGCCAGCCCCGCCCACATGGTCCACTGCCCTGCTGCGGGTTTTTCTGAGCCAATCTACCGCTTTACCAGTCTGGTTGTTCTGGTTGATTTTTCCTCTAATTCTTTGGTTGTCAGAGTTTCATGCAGTTTGATTTTCTGGTGCTTCTGGTTGTTTATTGATTTTAGATTGGTTGTTATCCTCCTTTGGTTGTGCAAGGAAGCAAAGGGTTTCTACCTATGCCTCCATCTTGGCAGGAACCCTGCAAATTGTCTGGTAGTAAAATATTTTTAATTGCCAAAAGAATTTGGGTAAGAGATATATTGAAAAAACAGAAGATTTTCCTACCTTAGCTATAAATAATTAGAAATATAAATACAAAATACTCTTTTAAAAGTAGTAAAAGCAGTAAGAAATCTGACAAAATTTGAATAAGAAAAACATATCTACAAAGAAAATCAAAGGATATGAAATAAGACTAAGTGAAGTAGATACCATTTTCTTAGAAGTTACAATATAAAAGTTCATTAATTCAAAATTGATATGTAAATTTAATACAATACAAATAGGAATTCTGACATTTTTTAATTTGTTTTGAAGTTGGATAAAATTAACTTAAAGTTTATATAGACAAATAAATGCCTGAAAATAGTCAAAATTTTAAGGAAGAACAATAGTAAGGTTGAATTTGCTTTACTACACACCATATTATTCTATAAAGTCACCATAATAACATAAATATTACTTCATGTAGTATAAAGGTAGGTAAAATGACAATGAGAATCTAGAAATTGATCCTTGAATTTATAAGAATTTAATTTAATAAATTTTTACATTTCTTTTTTAAAATTATAATATTGTTATTCAATTACAGTTGTCTACATTTCCCCCCACAACTGCCCCCTACCCCAATTTTTACATTTTTAAGGATTTTACATCCATCCAAAGGAAAGGATGCCTTATTCCATAGATGTGCTGGCTGTACTGACCGTATCCTTAGGGAAAATATCTTATATTCTATAAAGTAAACAAATTCAAAATGGACGAAGGACTTATGTAAAAGTCAAAACCAAATATATATTTCGCATTAGTACAAGCTAGGGGCAATGGTATACCTGACCAAAATTTTAGACTCAGGGACAATAAAGGCCAGATATTAATTTTATAATATATATAAAATTAAACATTTTAATGGTAAAGGACCATAACAAAAATTTATTACAAAATGATAGTTCTAGTAAAGTTATTATACAATTAACAGGCAGTCAGTTAACATTTATACTTTTCAACGAATTTTTAAAAATTGATGAGGAAATATGAACATTTTAATTTTTAAAGTGAATAAAATATATGAATAGGTTTGCTACAGAGCAAACCCAAAATATTAACAAATATATAAAAGGCTCAGATTCACTAGGAGTCAGTGACATGTAATTTAAAGCAATTATGAGCTCTGACTTCACACACATCACCCGGGCACCTGTTGCTGGATGTGACTTAAGGACAAAGGCATTCCCATACATTGCCGGCGGTATGTGGAGAGCTGCAGCCTCTTTTGCAAAGCAGTTTGGCAGCATGTAATTTAAAAATTAATGGATAATCCCTTTCCCTAGCAAACTCCTTGCGACTGTGATTTATACGAAATATACCACATGCATTTAATGGTGTTTATTGCAGCATGGTTTATAGTGGCAGAAAACTGCAAACAGAGTAAATACTCATTGACAAGAAAACACTTGAATAAATTGTAGGACATCTATGTTGTAGAATGTTATGGAACTATTGAAGAGAATCACTTAGGACTCTAACAGGTAATCCAAACTGATTTCTAGAAAGTAATGTTGAGGGAGAAAATTAAAATGCAGAAAAATGTATATAATGTAACCAGTTTTTTAAAGCAAACAGAGGACAGAATTCATGGGTGTGTGTATATGTGTGTGTATCCAGTTATGATTATATGAGTTTGGAGAAAAAAAATTGGAAGGCTATATACAAAGTTCATAACAGAAACCCGACATCCATTGAAGGGGTTATAAAAAAACTGAGGAAAGAAGAGTATGTTTTATTGTTATTGTCGTAACTTATATTTTTATATTTAAAAATACTTTATAACTAAGAAATATTTTACATTTAAAAATTTTATATTTAACCTATAAATGGTTTATGTTTATAAATTTTATAGTCATAAAATACATGTATAAATATATTAATTTGTTATATTATACACACAGATACATACATTACACATATCCTTGAGCATATATATCAAATATTTCATAAAAATATTTTCAAATCTGTACTAAAATATGTTTTATGTAATTGCATTTGGGAATTTATGTAAAATTATATTTGTGTTTATGTAATTTTTTTAATTTAAAAAAACAAGTACAAGAAAACTAGGTCAAAGGTAGGAAAACCAGCTGGCTAAACTGCCACAATAGTATATGAATGAAACTGAACTAGGATCATGACAATGTTAAGGGCAGGATCAGGCAGAAACAGGAGTTATTTAACAGAATAAAAATAAAAATATAAAAATAAAGTAGAGAGGAGGGATGGATGAAAGACCCTTTATTCTGTTTCATTGAGTTCTTTGTCTACATTTGAACCAATACATTTCCTAAATTACTGATATTTCATAGTAAGTATGGTACTGAAAGTACTAATAGTGAAAGTCCTTCCACTTTGCTCATTGAAATTATCTTGGGTATTCTAGGACCTTGGTATTTCCATGTTGATTTTAAGGTCAATATGTCAATTTCCACATTCATACACATACAATTTGCTGAGATTTTGAATGAATTTTCTTCCAACCTATAGATTGTTTGGGAAGATTTATCTTGTGGTAACATACAGTTATTCAATATTTAGTGTACCTGTATACTTATAGGCTTTCTTTACTATTTCTTAGTTATATAATTTTCACTGTACAGTTTTTAAATAATTTGTCATATTTATTACTATTTGATATTTTAGTGCTATTTTAACGAACTTTAGACTTTAACTTTCCATTTTTTGCTGCTAGAATATTAAAATATATTGTTTTGTTTATTGACCTTATATCCAACAACCTTGCTCTATCAATCAGTCAACTCTAAGTGTGTAGATTATCATGTTATATATGAATAAACAGTTCTAATTCTTCCATTATTGTTCTTATTCACTGGATTTCTTTTTTTGCCATATTACACTGGCAAGGGCTTTTGGTAAAATATTGAATAGAAATGGTTACAGCGGGCATCCTTGTCTTCTTCATACAATCAGAAGGCAATAATTCAATATTTCATAATTAAATGTGCTATAGATTTTTGTAGAAATGCTTTATGAGAAAAAGGATATCAAGAAAATAGTTCTGAGTTTTCCCTTGAATGCCAATTCAGATATTGAATTTTTTAAATGCTTTTTCTGCGACTGGTGAAATAAGAGTATGATTTTTGTTCTTGTTCATGATGGATTATCCCTTTTTTTATATCGGCAGATTCAATTTATTAATCCCTTTTTTAAAGAGTTTTGCATCTCTGTTTACTAGAAACCTGAGCAATTCCTTTCTTGTAATTTCCTTGTCAGATTTTGGTATTAGAGTTATGCTGGCATTATAAAATGAAAGCTGTGATCTTTCCTGTTCTCCAAAGCAGTATGTGTAATATTTATGTCATTTCTTCTTTACATGTTTTAAGAACTCATCAGAATAGCTAACAGGATCTGGAGGTTTCTTTGTGAAAAAAATTTAATTATGGGTTTAATTTGTTTGTTTGTTTATTGTTTTCTTTTGTGTTTCTCCTTGAAATTTGGAAAAATTTTGCTCTTGTGGTCATTTATATTCATAAAATAAACTAGGCTCCTGATTTCTGCACTCAGTGTCTGTTGATCGCCTTCTCTGAGGTGGCAGAATTAGCATATTTCCACTACTCTATCTTGAGATTGTCTGGCTTCAATGAGTTACATTGTTTTTCTTAGTTTTTACCTTGGTTTTATTGACATGCTAATCTTTGTTACTTAACTTATTGGTTTAAAGATGGTCTTTAAATACCTCATTACAAATGATAAAGGAATTATTACATTCATATTGCCACTCTTTTTTTCTCTTCTCCTTCCAAGTTTTGTTAGGTATATAATTTCAACATTTTTCAGTATTATAGTATTTACATTTAGTTCTAGCCACAATACCCATTTTTATTTTTTCTTTTAGTCTTACAGCTAAATGGAATCTGTCTCCAGTCCTTTACCTACAGTCTCTGTATTATTCTTTTGTTTGGCTGATGCTTGTCTTCTAATTCTCCTCTTAAAAAGTTCATGAAAAATTTATATACAGAGTATGTGGAGAGCCCCTAAAATTTTTTTCCTTTATACTTTAATGATAATTTTGTTGGGTTATGATTCTTGGGACAGTCTTTTTTTTCTTGAGGATATTTTAGGCATTGGCCTACTAATACTGAGTATTGAATGTTACTGTGGAAATATCTGCCTTTGCATAGGAGACTGATAATTTTCTTCATTTTTAGTGTGGAATCTAATGAACAAAATAAACTAATAAACAAAATAGAAACAGAAGCATGATACATGGAACAGACTGACAGCTGTCAGAGGGGAGGGGGAAGGGGAGACTGGATGAAAGAGGGTGAAGGGATTAGCCAAAGAACATTTATGCATAACCCACAGACATGAACGACAGTATGTGGATTGACTGGGATATGGGGGGAGCAGGGAGCTGGGTAGAGGCAGACAAAAGGAGAAAAATTGGGGACAACTGTAATAGCATAAGCAATAAAATATAATAAAAAGATGGAATTAATACAAATTAAATAATCAAATGTGTTATGCATATTAATTTACTGAGTTAATTTAAGGGCTTCATTTAAGAGCTGGTGGCATATGAGGAAAATTTATTTAGATTTAATTTGGGTAAGTACAGGTTTCTCTACTTGTAGTTGGTGTCAACACATAAAGTGTACCTCAAAACATGTCTTTTATTTATTTATTTATTTATTTTTAAGATTTTATTTTTTTTAATTTATTTTTAGAGAGAGAGGAAGGGAGAGAGACAGAAAGGGAGAGAAACAGCAATGTATGGTTGCCTCTCACATGGCCCTCACGGGGACCTGTCCTACAATCTAGGCATGTGCCCTGACTGGGAATCGAACCGGGACCCTGTGGTTCCCAGCCCGTGCTCATTCCACTGAGCTACACCAGCCAGGGCTCAAAATATGTCTTTTAGAGGAGAGATTATTTTCTTGGGCATTAGAAGACTTGAAAATGAATTGCTCACTATTGAAGTTTTGATAGTGCTAGGTTAAAAGTATTTAACCTGAGTTTTCTGGTGTAGTATGGTTTTGGAATCCTCAGCCTAATGATTTCCTTATTTGGGTTAGCAGATTTTGACTTTATACTGGAAGAGACTCTAAATGAGTTAACGGAGAGTGACTAATGCCAAACAGAGAGGCATTATAATCATTTTGTATTCTTTCCTCTGAATAGAAACACCTGCTCTGCCAACCAGAGGCCCATGGTCCAACGGTGCGTTCAGCACCATTAGAAAGGGGTACAAAGGATGAGGAAAGACTCAGAGACTTTGCACTTAGGTCTGTTGGAGACAGGGCTTAATCAGGAAAACCAGCACCACTTGAAAATGAGCATAGTGAGTAGAAAGTAGAGATGTGGATCCTGAAACCTAAGTTCCCTTAACTGTTACTGAGCATCTTCAAAAGTTCTTTAAACATTTATTTTTTTGTACACAAAATTGTACAAATTTCCCTTATTTCAAAAACTTCACTCAAAAAAGTTTCTCCTGGGTGTCTTTGAAAGTTTAGGCCATTTAAAAACGCATATTATTAATTTTACTGTGTTAATAGTCATTATGGTTCAGTAGTGTGTATAATATATATCAGGGGACATCTTAAAAAGCATATTATCATAAAGTGCATATTTAAAGGCTTTTCACCCACATAAATTGAATTTAATAGATTATAACACCTCCAATGGGTCCATTAGGGTCTTTGGAAAATATAGTTCAGAGCCTTGTTAAAACATATATTCTCTTTATCATAGTCTACTTAGAGAGTTGGCTCTAGTAACCTAGACCTTGAATATTGTTGTGTTGCTTAGTTAAGAAAAATAAAAATAGAAAAGTAATTTTTTTCTGATAAGACAGTCTACTAAGCCAGGAAGAAAGCAAATTTTACAATTAATTATAGTGTTTTTCATTTCAAATAATATACATAGAAAACTTCCCATTACAAACAATATCTGTCACGCTGACCCACTCTGCACCCAGATGCAGTCCCAGGAGGATGCTACTTTTGTCTGCTGCAGAAACATTCCAGGGCACTGTGACTACCTTGACCTGTCAAGGGTAATGCAGCTGTTAAGGGACATGGAAAAAAAAGTAATAATTATAATAATAATATCTGTCAATAAAAGTGTTTAATGACACAGATTGCTATGTATAAAAAATCCTCCTTTTACATGTCAGAAAAGTGAGGGCATGTGTTTTGGTATAAGCTGAGGTTATTAATTGTTACTAATCAGTGGGGTATACTTTAGTGAAAAGCATCAAGTATAAATTATATGCAGTGTTTTCCATAATGTCGTCTACAGACCAACTATATCAGAATCTCCTGGGTGCTCAAACATGCCTTTTCCTCCTATGTCCCTGGATCTACTGGAAAAGACGTCTAGGCGTGTGCTGTGAAATTTGCATTTTAATGAGCTTCCTTAGAGATTCTTGCACAACAACTGAAATTTGAAAGAAGTGGTTATTTTAATCTACAAACCCAACTACATAAATTAGTCAACACCTGGAGTCCTGTCCAGGCTGAATTCTGCTGCCTGGTGTGTACTCTGATTGCAGAGTATACACCATAACTCCTTGCACATTCTTCAAGGAATACTTTGAAACCAGTCCTGATCAGTGCTACCCACTTTGGACTTACATAAGAAGTCACTGAGCTTTGTAGCTCTAATGCCAAGCCACTCAGCTCTAACTTTGTAGTTGTTGTCGGGAACTGTGTGAGTAGAGAGTTGAGCACAATTATTCTTCAGGAATCCTCTTTACTGCTAGGACTTTTGGTGTCTTTTAAAAATCATTTGGTGGTTCAAAATCAAGGGGCGTCACCCCATCGATGTCCACTCAAGGCCTATGGATATTCAGTGATTATAACCGACTCTCAACTAACCAACACAAAACACAACAAAACAAAAAGGTTCTATCATGTCACTTCATTCCATAATCTTCCTCAAAAATGGAATTATAAAAAATGGAATTCTATTATTAACTAATAGCCCTATCTCTAAATTTTCTCTCATTTTAGAAGTATAAACAATAGCACCTTTGCATTTGTATGTGGCCCAGATGCAAGGCTACACTGAAGGAAAAGTCTTCATTTGCTACTGAAAAGCATTAACTATGGTGGTTGAAATAAGTTTAAAACAAATCTCACACTACTGGCTTAACCTTCTTGAAAGAATTGCCTGGTTACTGGTCTCACAAAGAGCAAAGTGGTTATAACACATAGAATCATCTAGTGCTTATGAGCTTGTGAAGTTTTCTATAAGTTAGCACCAGCATTCACATCATAGCTCTTGCATTCCCTGGCTTTTAAGATTTGGACCTAACAAAAGCCCTCCCAGAGTGTTAAACTGCCCTGTGGTGTTGTCTCTTGATTGTTGATAAGGATTCCTAGCTTGCTTAGGAGCTCTCTAATATTCTTCCTTCTCTGGTACAGAACCCCTACTGAATCGAGGTATTGATATCATACAAGTACCCTATAAAATCCAGTCAAATAGTGGGCTTTCTCAGCCCAAGGTTGCAGTAAATGGAAAATGTGGGAAATTTGAAATTAAGTATGAACATTGAGTTTTGACATGGGAGGAATAAACTGAGTAAGTAAAAAAGATAATTATTTGAACCCTTAAAGCTTTAAACTAAATACTATGACTCATAATATGGGTTCTGGAAAAGACTCTGAAGTTGTTTGCTACTTGCCTTGCTGTAAGAAACATCTTTTTTTTTTTTTTTTAAGATTTTATTTATTTATTTTAGAGAGAGGGGAAGGGAGGGAGACAGGGAGAGAAACAGCAATGTATGGTTGCCTCTCACATGGCCCCCACTGGGGACCCGGCCTGCAACCCAGGCATGTGCCCTGACGGGGAATCGAACCGGGACCCTCTGGTTCCCAGCCCGCGCTCAATCCACTGAGCTACACCAGCCAGGGCGCGAAACATCTTTATTTTAGTGTTTAAAGAAACATTAAACTTAAATTAGAAATTATTTTAATGTGTATATGGGCAGCATTTTTAACCCATTCCTATGGTTTCATTCTAAACTAACTACACCTTTATTTATCAGTGGCTCATTATGTTAGAGGCAGGTAAAAACATGTCATTTTCTCTACTTCTCATATTGGCTAAATTTGGCTAACAATTCAACCGTGAATCCTGACACTACCACTATTGAGTAATAAAGGCCAGGCAATAAAGATCCCTCAGTCTAAAACAGAATTGCATGTCTGATGATCTGAAAAGGGTCTTCAGTCCTCCAGTACAAGCTTGCTTTTGAGATTTGGCCTTTTTCTATTAGTTGGTTCCCAGATAAGACAGTAAGAAAACAAACCATCCTCATTACCAATAAATAAATGCCATACTGGGATCATTTGGGAGATCAAAACACTGCTTAAAAATTATTTCTAGTACCTCTTATAACTCTTCATGAGTCAGACAAGAGAGTTTTTTTGAGTTTTGTGCTAGAGCAATAGAAAATAATAGAAAACAATATTCATTTATTGAAAGTCTCATAATACGGTTGGAGACTCAAACCAAACTACCTTAGCTTTTTCCTTCAGTAGTCTCAACTTGTCTTACAAGTTCAGCCATCACCTCTCAGCAGGATGAGTCCCAAATCTATTTCCTACACCTGAGTTCTTTCCCGGTTTGGATCTACTTTACCCCATTACCTACTAGACCTATCTTCCTGGATGTCTTTGTTTATTTCATTACATTCAGTATGTTCAAAACAAAATCCTTCCTCTTTTCTCTTACATCTGCTTCGGTGATAACACCACCACCCTCCCAAGCTTGTCATTTTTGTTAACTCTTGTTTCTCTCTGTCTCTTGCTTCTGTAGCAACTCATAGTTGCCCTTCTTATTCATTCCCATGCCATTACCCTAAATTCCAGCCTTCCTTAGTTTTGCCTAAACTGCTGGAGTGGCCTTCTAACCAAATTCGCACTTCTAATCTCGACCCTCCCAGTAATTTCTCCTATAGATTAAGCTCCATTAATCTCCAAACAGTGTAGTGTCCATCTTTCACTCAAAGAGTCATGCCTCCAAGACGGTTGCAGGAGGCTGTCCCAGCACGGCTAACTTGCCCTTCATGGTCTTTCATGATCTGATCTTGTCTGACTTTCCAACCCCATTTCACAGCATTTCTCTTGTTCAGAATCCTGTGCTTTACTCAAACCAAGTAACTTGTTGGTCCTTATATTCCTGCCTTTACTTTTACCTTTCCCCTGTTCTGAAATAGGCTTCCCTCATTTCTTTTGACCTACTTCCTGCCTAAAACATGGGAACTTGCCCAGTAATTAAGTACAGAATTAAATGTAGACTAAAGTTGGAGAGGCTGAGCTATAGAATAGAACTGCCTGGGTCCAAAACCTGGCTCTGCCACTTATTAGCCATGTCAAGACACTTGTTCTTTCTCAACCTCCATTTTCTCACCTAGAAAAAGAATGGATTAAAGCTGTGAGAAGAGTGTCTCATGTGTATAAAATCTTCTATTAATGCTAGATATCAGTTGTGAATGAATAACTTTTGTCTTCATTTCTAGGGCTTTGCCCTTTAAGCACATTCTTATTTAGGTATTGCTAAGTTTAATTATGAATATGTATAAAAACATATTCTTATTTAGGTATTAATAAGTTTATTGGGTATTAATAAGTTTAATTATGAATATGTATAAAAACATATCTCTTCATTGTGGGCATGAAAAACATACTTCACTTATCTTTATGTAAAATGAAGAACCTGTACTCAAGCATATTAAAGCAGTTATTAAAAACATTGCAAACACACAAAAGTGCATAGACTAGGATGACAAATCCCTATGTGTACATCAACTGGCTTCAACTCATGGTCAATCTTGTTTCAGCTCAACCCCCTCCTTTAGAATTTTGAGGCAATCCCTGGTAGTATATGCTTCATCTATAAAGAGTTCAAAATGTATCTCTAAATATAATAACTTTTTCTTATATAACCTCTATACCATTATCACACATACTTTTTAACAGTAATTTCTAAATGTCATTAAATAGTCACTTAGTGTTCAGATTTCCAATAGTATAATAAAGTCATAAAATTTTTACATAATTTCCTTTCATTAGGATCCAAATAGAGGCTCACATATTCTAGTTGGTTCCTGTGCTTTTAAGAGACTACTAGTCTGCAGTATCCAATCTCTCTCTGTGTTGTTTTGTTGTTTGTTTTATTATATTATTTGTTAAGGAAGCAGGTTTGTTTGTCTTGAAGAATTTCCCAGTCCGGATTTGATTACATCTCCATGATGCAGTTTAGTATGCTCCTCTCATCTCTGTGTTTACTTTAAATGAGTAGTTACATCAGATTTAGGTGTGATTTTTTTCAGCAAGACTACTTCATAAGTGGTATGGCATTCCTGTCTCATTAGTGACCTAATGCAGGAAAATCTCTTTTTGTGGTGATAGCAGCCATTGGTCATCCATACTTATACTCATTAACTCACGTAGGGTTGCAAAGTGGTGATATTTTAACTTTATCATTTCCTTTACATTTATTAGCTGGAGGAACTTTCCTTCATCTGCTCTCTGATTATCCAGTGATATGGTTTACAAAGGAAATTTCTGCTAAGTACTTGATTCTTTCCATTGATATACTCTTTTTAAAAATAATGACTTGATTCTCTAGTACCTTCCAGTGGTTACCAATTATGTTTTATTTCATTTGCTTGTTTTTTAGTATTATAAACCTATTTTAATCCATCATAATTTTCCTTATTGATCCTCAAATGGTCTCATTCTTTGTCAGTAGGAATGTCTTCCAGTTCGCTTCTGAATCCCTTTGACATGAACCAGGCATCTTTGACAGCTTCCCCTCTGTGAGGATAACATGTTCCAGGTTCCTGCACATTATTTAAGTCCTAATCATATTTCAAAGCCCAACTTAGTTTTGATGCCTAACATGAAGCCTTCCTGACCACAGATGCCCGTTATATATTGCTATAATGTGGAATTTTTTTACACTAGTACACAGATTAGTTCATTCGAGAAATGTCATGAGTTCCAAATCAGCTGGAGGGACTCACTTAAGATGCCATTATTTTACTCAGAATTCTCCCTGATGATGTTTTATTCAGGAAATATTTGTGGGAGACCTAACGTGTGCCTCTACCTACGTGCACCTTAGGAGAGGCAGACCAGACTCATGATTCTGAAGAATGGGCCCACACCCTGCTCATTCTGAAGTCACCTACTCAGACGTCACCTTAGGCCTGGCTTCCCTAACTAGGCACTCTCTTGTTGTATCACATTTCCCCAAATTTATTCCTGCTGTGTTGTCTCTCTCTTTTTTAAAATCAAATTCATTCTCTCTCTCCCTCCCTTCCTTCTTCCCCTCACCCCCCACCCCCCAGCTAATCTGAAAATACCTTGGGTCTTACCATTTGTCATTCCTAATATAGTGACTACAATTTTAAGCTAAGTGAGAAGGGTGGGCTGTAGCACACCATCTTGCCAACATGGTACATTGGGACCACTTCTATGAATGCATTGGTCTACTGCCATGTAGTAGTATCTGTAGAAATCATAGCAACATTTTTTGGAATGTCTTCTTTGTCCTTGAACCACAAAATCAGTTTCTCAGAAACTTGGACGTTCTGCGACTACATTAGCAAACATAAATGACTACTGCCTACTAGAAGATTTCTCAAAGGTCTAGCTTTTAAAAAGAAAGTCTTAAATCCTATACTGCATACAAATGTCAGTTGGGTGGCTTTCCTTGCCACAGCAATTAACCAAGTTAACCGGATACTCAAGACTAGGGAAATTAACAATAAATAACTGGAGCTCATGTAGAATCAAGTTTAACCAGAATTATGCCATGGGTTAATTAACAAATCAAAACAGCAGTGGCTTTTGCTGTTTTTAACTCCAAAAACCATCTAAATTCTTTAATTATACTATCATTTTAGTGTTTAAAACTACTCAAATTAATGGACTGTCAACTAGATTATGGAAATGGCTTGTGAGGTATCCATGAGAATGTTTCTTGAAAGAGGATTTGCTCTTCATATACAAAATATGAACCAAAAATAAATTTATAATTTATGTACTAAATTACTTATTAAGGAAATTGATATAAGCTGATTTTTTAGAAGTTATTTTGTTAGATTACATTCTTTCTCCCCCTTGGAGAGATAACTTAATTAGCTTTATGTCACAAAAGCAATTAGGTGAGTAATCTTGGCTCTAATCCATTTAGATAAAAGAATTTCAATTTGTGACATAACAAGTTTATCAAGACAAAGTCTTTTTGAGGTATGAAAATGCAGGGGCATTGGTCTTTGAACACAAAATTGTCTCTGCCTTTATTTCCATTAATCCTGTGTGTATGAAGTCATCCTTTTAAAAGAATTTGCATTAATGTAATTTATAATATAGTACCATACATATAATTTTTATTCATTTCAGCATTATAACAATACTTTTTAGGTAGGTTGAAGCTATTTGCTTTTATAAGTTAAAAATCCAAAAGGCCCATAATGGAAAAGACTATGTAGGTGTACACAGCATAGAGACAGACGTATTATGAGACTCAGTCCTCCTGTTTCCAAGCACCAGACTCAATTGAGTAGATCACAGTTAAAACTGTAAGCTCTGGCTTGGCAGTTTTTGAAAATCTACCATGTTTCTCAGTATATATTTAGCTGCCAGATATATAGTCACTTTATTATCATCATCAATAACAAAAAAAGCAGTAAAGTACTATCTATTGCAGCTATATTAAGATGGTAGATCACAGATATCTTTATGTTAGAAAATATTTTACTTAGAAAAGTTCTGTTTTATAACTTCTTTGTTTAAATAATATATATAACCTAACCTAATCTAACCTAATCTGTTAGTAGTATGTATATTTTTAAAAATTTTTAATTTAGGCAAAAGGGCTCCCTTAAAATGATATTTCTTAACTCACTAATTCTTAAGTGAATGATAAACAAGATATTTTAATCATTTAAATTACTGAAAAAACAATTATATTGTAAGTTTATTTAAATCATTATACCTTAATAATTCACCAAAGAAATGTGATTTGTTTCTTATTTGTGTTTTATACTCAGTAGTTTGACTTCTATTCCAGTAGACCAGAGAATAATATAAATTGCATAGTTCCCATATTAAATTTATTTAAAATTTGTATTGTCTCATATATAATAATATAAAATATATTTATATTTCATATATGATACATATATAATCTAACAGGGTAAAAGGATGACTGGGAAACCATGTACATATGCAGGGGAAATCTGAATTAGCCCAACAAAAAGAAAAAAGGAAGACCTGAGAAAGGGTTGCAACATTGAATGAATTTTCCAACCCACTCACAGATTGATCAGAAAAGGATGTATTTATGAACATTATGGACTTATGGTGCTAGAACAGAAATTTTGTCTAAATCCTTGGATGACGAATACACTATTTGGACACAGGAGTGATTCCAAGGAAACGAATTTATTTAATGGGGGTCCCAGGAAGAGGGGAGAGAGAAAAAGAAGACAGAGAGCCAAAATCTTCCAAAGATTGATGAAAAATATTAATCTATAGATACAAGAAGCTTAATAATCCCAAGCAGGATAAACACAAAGAGGACCACATTTAGTCATGTCATAGTCAAATTGCCAATAAACCAAAGACAAACAGTAAATCTTCAAAGCACCAAGAGGAAAACACCATGCGCATGAAATCAGTAAGAATAACAGTAATCTCTCTTTGGAAACAGTGCAGACCAGAAAGCAGTCATATTCAAAAAGAAATTGTCAACCAAAAATTCTATATCCAGTGAAAATTTCTTTCAAAGATGAAGGCAAAATAAAGAGATTTCTAAATAACAAAAAATAAAATAAGATTTGTTTTTTTGCTGGCAGATATGACTCACAAGAGTTAATAAAGAAATCTTTCAGGCTGAAAATAAATGTACCTCATGGTAACTTAAATGCATAGAAGGGAATGGACGGTGCTGTGAGTTGTGACTATATGGCTCAATGTAAAAGATTCTGCATGTGTATGCATGTGTGTGTATAAATGTTTACATTTGTATTTTCTTCTTTAATTTCTTTAAAACCATATTTTAAAGAAAAACTACAACACTGTACTGTTAGGTTTATAACAGATGGACAATAGTAATACACAGAAAAGGGAGGAAGTGAAGCTCAATTATAGTAAATTCACCAGTTTACTGAAGTAAAATCAGCAAAGATAAATATTATAAGTGCTAGAGCAAACACCTTATTAAACTCTCATAAAAGGTAAATACTCATTAGAGAAAACTAAAATGGCAAGATAAAAATATTTTTGAATAAAATGAAGGCAATAAAGAAAGAACAAAGGAATAAAAAGGATATGAGACATATAGAAATTAAATAACAAAATAGAAACCATTGCCTAACCCAATGTCACAAAGGATTCTTCTGAATTTGTTCTAGAAATGTTATAGTTTTGGATTTTGCATTTGAGCTTAAAATGCATTTGAGTTAATTTTCATGTAGGATGAGATTTAATGGACAAAAGTTCATTATTATTTTTTCTTGCACATGGATATCCACCATACCAAAATTATATTAAATGTGATCTAAAAGTCATATGGGTGGTTTACTTACTCTTAGAAGAAATCTGGGTACTAAAGGCTCCATGCCTGGCAGCTGGACAACTGCCCTGCCAGTTTCCCACTGTGGGCTTTAGATACTTGACTTAGATATTCAGGGCTCTTTCTTCATCAGTGGAACAACATCCACATTAAGGCAATACCAGAAGGAGAGGAGAGCAAGCAAGGTATCAAGAATCTATCTGAAGAAATAAGGACTAAAAACTTCCCTAATCTGGTGCAGGAAAAAAACACACAAGTCCAGGAAGCTCAGACAGTCCAAACAACTTGGACTCAAGGAGGCTTACACCAAGACACATCATAATTAAAATGACAAGGCTTAAAAACAAGGAGAAAATCCTAAATGCCTCAAGAGAAAAGCAGATAGTTACCTACAAGGGATCATCAATTAGACTATCATCTGATTACTCATCAGAACATTTCAGTACAGAAGGGAGTGGCATGAAATATTCAAGGAAATGAAAAGCAAGGACCTACAACCAAGGCTACTTTATCCAGCAAGGCTATCATTTAAAATTGCAGGAGAAATAAGGAGCTACATAGCAATATTTTATTGGATATATTTCCCCAAGCAAGGGAAACAAAAGAAAAAATAAATAAATGGGACTACATCAAATGAAAAAAAATTGCACAGCAAAGGGAGTCATCAACAAAATAAAAAGACAACCCACAGAATGGGAGAACATATTTGCCAATACATCTGAGAAGGGGTTACTAACCAAAATTTATGAAGAACTTAACACCAAAAAAACCAAACAACTTAATTAAAAAATGGGCAAAGGACCTGAATAGACACTTTTCCAAAGAGGACATACAGATGGCCAATAGACATATGAAATGATGCTCAATCAACATCACTAATCATCAGAAAAATGCAAATTAAAACCATGATGAGATATCATTTCACAGCTGTCAGAATGGCTATCATCAATAAGTCAACAAACAAGTGTTGGCAAGGATGCAGAGAAAGGGCAACTCTACTGCGCTGTTGGTGGGAATGCAGATTGGTGCAGCCACTGGGGATTCCTCAAAAAAATAAAAAATAGATCTGCCTTTTAACCCAGCAATCCCACTTCTGGGAATATATCCATAGGAACCCAAACCACTAATTCGAAAGAACATAAGCATGCCTATGTTCATTGCAATGTTACTTACAATCACCAACGTATGGAAACAGCCCAAGTGTCTATCAGTAAATGAGTGGAATAAACAACTATGGGACATTTACATAATGGAATACTGCTCAGCTATAAAAAAGAGAACATTATGCTTAGTGAAATAAGCCAGTCAAAGAGAGACAAATCCCATATGATTTCACTCATATGTGGAATCTAATGAACAAACTGAACTAAGAAGGAAAATGGAGACAAACTCATAGATGGAGAGCAGGATGACAGCTAGTTGGGCGGGGGGGTTAGGGAGTAGAAGGATTGAGCAAAATGGTAAAAGGACTCAGGGACATGGACAACAATGTGATGATTGCTAGGGGTAAGGGGTCATAAAGATTAAATAAAAAGATTAAGTCAATTGTGATAAAAAAGATTAACAACAATAATGATAATAAAATAGAACAATTATAATAATATACTCTAATAAAAATTATGTGAATTAAGAAAAAAATAAAATTGGATTAACGGGACATTGCATTAAATTTCAATTCAAGGGGAATTTATGATTATATATATTTTTTCATTTATTCTTATATTTATGTGTTTATTCATATTATATTTCCCTGGATTACCATAACGGCCCCAGAGCTGGAGGGGCAGAGAATAGTTTCTGGGGTTTATAGCAGAGCAAAATGCTATTCTAGAAATCTTGGCTTCCAGGGCTGTGGGCTCATCAAGTCAAAAGAAATTTCAGGAACAGTGGAGAAAATCTTCTTTAATCAGATTTTCAAGATCTATTCTATTAATTTATATATCTATTTAGTAATCATTAATTAAAGAACTAATATAATTCAGCTTCTGTGCTAAGAGCTGGAGATAAACTAGTGAATAAGGAGCATGCAGACCCAGCCCTCAGGCAGTTCATATTCTGGTATCTCCCCTTTGAAGCCAGGATGTGTGCAGAAGTGTCCGTGAGAGAGAGGCAGGGAGTAAGGCCTTGGCCTGCCTGAGGGAAGGTGAGCTGTGCTCCGCAAGGCTAGGTTAAACCTCATCTAGCTTGTTGCAGCTCTTCATCTTGTGAAGAAGACATGATTAAAGTTCTTGGAGATAGAATTTTAAGTCCAGCAAAATTGTTTAATCTCTGATTACACCGAACAGGCAGAGAAAGAATCAAAAGAGGCAAAATCAAAGGAGGTTGTATTATTTTAGATGGTGCATTAGTGATTTTGATATCCATTTAAATGGACCCGTGTATTAAGAATTCTAAAAATCATCTCCTACACCCCAGTGAAGAAAACACTGTCATGGAGTTGCTTTCGGAAATCCGGAGTCCTGGGTGGAGCAACTGGATACGAACTGCACATGGGGTCAGCAGGGTTTTCTGAAGAGAGCACTGGGCTGGGAGTCTTGTCTCCGACTCAGTTTTCCTGCTATGAAAATGGGAATAGTAGGCATCTTTAACAATTTCCTCCTTCCTCTCTTATAAAAATAAAATAAAATAAAAGTCATATGAAAATGCAAATGACCTGGTATAACCAAAGAAACTTGGAAAAAAACTGAAGGACTAAAACTATCTGATTTCAACATTTACCATAAAGATAAGTAAACTAATGAAAAAAGTACAGTGTTAGTGTAAAGATAGACAAATAGGCCAATGAAAAAAATAGAGTCCAGAGTATCTCTACAGATATATGGACAACTTACTTTCAACAGAGCTACAAAATCAATTCAGCTGATAATGGATATTTCAACAAAACTATTAGAGCATTAAATATTAATTTTTTAAATTGAAAGAATTTCAATTCATATCTGCCACATTATTCACTACATGTACATTTATTCATTTATTTATAAATCACTAAATTCATTATAAATAAATTTTTAGATATGACACTAAAAATATAATCAATAAAAAAAGTTGATATATTAGAGTTTATCAAAATTTAAAATGCGTCTCCTTTTTTTTGAAAGACTGTGTAAGAGAATGAAAAAACAAACCACATTTGCAGAAAAGTTTTGCAAATTACATAAATTATAAAAGGCTTTTATCAAAATATATAAATAACTCTAAACAAATAATATAGTTTTTTAAATGAATAAATGATTTGAGTAGACACTTTTCATGAACACATGAAAAATTACTCAACATTAGTCATTAAGGAAATACAAAAACAAAAAAAATTAAACCATGGAAATGTTGGTTTTGTGGGCATACACATATATCAAAACTTATCTATTTATTCCTTTTACATATGTGCAGTTTATTGTATGTCAATTATGACTCAATAAAAATGTTAAACATTTTAAAGTTTAAAATACTATTACAAAATAAAAAGCCAAACTACATTCTGGGAGCAAATATTCACAAATCACATATCTGATAAATAATATGTAATGAACTTTTACAACTCAATAATAAGATAGGCAAATTAATTAAAAATGAGCAAGAGATTTGAATGGATACTTCATCAGAGAAAATATGTGAATGGCTAATAAGCACATGAAAAAATTATAAGTCATTAAGAAAATGCAAATTTAAACCTCAGTGAGATGTCACTATGCACCCACCCACTAGAGTGGGTGTATTAAAAAATACATAGACTGACAATACCATCTGTTGGTGAGGCTTAGTAGAAATTTGAAACTCTTATACACTGATAATAGTAATGTAAAATGATATAGGCACTTTGGAAATAGATTTAGAAGGTTCCTAAAAAGTTAAACATTCACTTATTATATGATCTGACAATTACACTCCTAGGTATTTATTTACCCAAGAGAAATAAAAAACATGTTCACAGAAATATGTGTATGTCACTGTCCATAGCAGCATTATTTAGAATAGTTAAATATGAGAATTGGTGAGTAAATAAACAAACTGTAGTATATCCATATAAAAATACTATGCAGAAATTAGAAATGAGCTACTTATCCATGAAGCAATATGGGTAAACTTCAAAACCACAATGCTGCATCAGAGAAGCCAGACCAGAAAAAGCTGCAGGTGGTATAATTCTGTTTATATTAAATTCCTAGAAAAAAAGCAACCGTATAGAGACAAAAAGCATGTCAGTGGTTGTCTGGGCTGTAGATATGAGGAACAACAAACTACAAATCGGCACAACAGAATTTTCTGAGTGATGGAAGTATTTTAATCTTGAATTGTGATGTTTGCACAACTACATAAATTTACTCAAACTCAAAGGACTGTACATGTAAAACATATCAATAATATGGCATATTATACCTTAATTATACCTTAAAATTGTTAAAAATAAAAGAGATATCTAGGCCGGAATTAGGAATTTGAGAGTCATTAGCATTTAGATGGTCACTAACTGTAACTGTGGAGACGGTAAGTAGGGGAAGTCCAGTGAAAGGGAGAACATGAGAACCTGAGACAGATCCCTATGGACAAGCCACACTTAGAAAACCCAGCACATAAAAAGAATTAGAAAATGTAGCTATAGGAGTAAAATAAAAAAAAAAAAAAAAATAGTATAATGTCTCAGCAAACACGTATTGCTTGGAGGGTGCTGGTCAAAAAACAAACAAGAAAAAAGATGTCAAATGTTACACATGGCTCAAAGAAGAAAAATCAAGATGTCTGATGGTTTTCACCTTGATATGAGCAGATTTGAGGAGCAGGGTTGGTACCGGCCAATCTGCGGCAGACTTCAAAGTGAGTGAGAGGTAATGAAATGCAGGCAAAGTATGGGAGTCCATTTCAGTAAGTTTATCTGAAAACAGAAGGAGGCAGATGGAGCAGAAACTGACAGGAGATGCAAGTAAGAATTTTTGTTTCAATGGAATATTCAACAGTATGTTTCACTGCAGTTGGCAAGAAGTGACTAGGAGGAAGGATGTTGGGGATTCAGAAAAAAGGGGCATAAATTTAAACATAAATTGCATGAGAAGAAAGAAGATGGGATTGAAAGCATAGGTTGAGGGATAAGCATTAAACAGAGAATTAAACAATTCTTCCACACATAAGAATAGAGGAAATGATGGTGTGGTGTGAATGAATTCATAGATTTCAAGGAATTGAGGGAAGTCTTGTTGGATAGTTTCTGTTTTCTCTGTAGGAAACATGGTTATCTGAGAGTAAGAGCAGAAATCCTAATTCTACACATTTGAAGGAAATCAAGCAGTTTAACAATCTAGAATGAGGTTAGTGATTGTGAACTTACAATGGTACTTGACAACAAATGGCCTAGAAACAGGAGAGCAGATAGCTGGAGAGCTGGTTGCATCGAGGTTGGCACCATCAGAAAGACCCAGAAGACCCAGGGTGTTTAGAGATAAAAGAGCAATTGAAGTAATAGGTCATAAATATGGACAAAAATGAAGACACTGGTGGCCAATGGACCTCTTCTTCACTTGGTTGCCCAGAAACAAGTTTCAAGACAATGCTTGAAGGCAGGTAGTTTATTTATAGAGAGAGATCTCAAGAAACAGGTGTGAGAGAATGGGGAGGATAAGTCAGGTAACTAGAAAAAGCTAATAAAATGCTGTATTTTTAGCTGCTTATCATTGTAGGCAACTTGGACTCGGTTATGCTGGGGAACGTCTGAGGAACCATGTGGAATGTACCTTGAATTTTTTGCAGTCTAGGAAACTGATGCATTAACCCACCAATTCCTGTCACCTTTGGGTGGAAGACTGCTTCCAAGGACTTTACACGAATTGTCCCCTACCCCCTGCCACCCTTCCTTCCAAGTTGCCTTTCCAGGAAGGAACAAATAAATACTCCAGCTTCAGAAAATTCCCAAAGGCATACATATGTCCTCTGAACTGTTCTTTTATCATCAGTAAATGGGAATGAGATCACCCACTTGTGATTACTGCTAGAATTAAAGAGAGTCCTTACTCTGTAAAGCACATGACCTGGAGTCTGGCATGTAGAAAGGCACATAGAATAGAAACTAGTATTTTGTTGCTAGTATCTAGTAAAGCATTAGTAAGAATAATAGCTACCTGCACCGTGGATGATAATGGATTAATGCAAACTCTATAGAAAGGTTTCACTACTTACCTGAATGTAATAGTTTGAATACCAAAGCATTGTGGTTTTGTTTGGAAGGACATTAACTTTTTATATAGTTTTGAAATTAGTTTCATCAAAGAATAGGCATTGAAAAAAATCTCAAATGTAACCTAATTCCTATTTATCCTCTTTCCTTTTGTTGGGATTGTATTTAAGTTTCTGTCAGGCTAGAATGATGTATTATATTTTCAAAGAAACCTCCAGAGATGTTCTGTTGGTTTTGGTTTTTAATCTTTTCTGCTTTTGAACTTATCTAAACAGTGAAAAATGATCTAAATGCATCTAATCTCTAACAACCTCCAATGGCAAATAAATTTACTTTAATTCTAGCTTAAATCTGTAATGCTGTGTTTTTATTCATTTCTTCTCAACGGAGGAGAAAGGGAACAGCTTGTTGCTATTGTCGACTCCTTTTGTTTAGGATTCATTGAGTATGCAGTGCCTGAGTCCCTTTTTCTTTGTCCAGATATGAAACTGCCACAGCTTCTTCTCAAAGAATGATAGAATTTACAATCGAGATGCTTTAGAGCTTACCTAACCCCAGTATATAACTTCATGAATCAATATACATTCAAATATTATCATCTGCCATTTCTTGTTCATTCCTTGTAGTAAATTCCCTGATGTATCCTTTGCTCAGTTACCAATTAACATATTATTCTTTTCTTATGAGTGATAAAAATTCTGCATGTTCACCAGTAAGCCACCATATACTTTTCTCCTTTTTTGTCATTTGCCTTTTAGTTTAGTTTATAATATTTATTGTTGCCTTACAAGGATATCATTAATGTTTTGTCAAAAATGTAACTTTTTTTCTGTAATGAATTTCTTCTCTTGGTTCCATGCTTAGGGAAATCTTACCATGAGCTCTGAACTGTGTTAACTTGTATTTTCTTCCCCTTTTTTTATTGTTGTTTAAGTACAATTGTCTCCATTTTCCCTCCACCACTCCCCCCGCACACCAGCCATCCCTGCCTCCCACCCTCGATCCCACCCTCCTTTGGTTTTGTCCATGTGTCCTTTATACATGTTCCCTGGCAACCCTTTCCCTTCTTTCCCCATTATCCCCCTCCCCCTTCCCCTCTGGTTACTGTCAGTTTGTTCTTAATTTCAATGTCTCTGGTTATATTTTGTTTGTTTGTTTTTTTGTTGATTAGGTTCCACTTATAGGTGAGGTCATATGGTATTTGTCCCTCACCGCCTGGCTTATTTCACTTAGCATAATGCTCTCCAGTTCTATCCATGCTGTTGCAAAGGGTATGACCTTCTGCTTCTTTAATATACTTATTTTTAAGTAGGCTCTCTATCCCATCCAGAATTAACTTAAATACGAGATTGCACAACCAGCTTAGTACAGTCCATGCTGTTTATTATGGTATATTATTTCAGTCCATTGTAACATTTCATATTATGAATCTGTTACATATATCTTCATGATACATAATATATTAGTGGTTCTCAACTGGAGCCAATTTCATCCTCTATGGGAAATTTGGCAATGCCTAGAGATGTTTTTATTTTTATTTTGGCAATGCCAAAGAGATGTGGGAGAGGCTGGCTACTAGCCCCTAGTGAGTAGAGACCAGGGCTGATGCTAAATATTCTACAACAAATAGGAGAGCCCTCAACAAAGAATTGTCAATAATGCCAAGATTAAGAGAACTTGATTGATGAGAGAGATTGAGAGGGATCTGTCCATTGGGTACCATTCCTCTGCCAGTTACACCCTCACCAGTGGTAACATAACCTGGCCTGTATTTTTTCCCCACTCTGAGGGGCAGTATAAGAGACTTTGCCTCCTTCTTTGCAGAAATCCAGATATATTACATTTTTTCCCCTGGGATGTTTCAAATAATAAATGAGCTTAAATAGTTTTAGATCACAGATCCTGAAGCCCTACTGCCTGGGTTGAATCAGGGCCCTGCCTTCCTTGTAAGTTGTGTGACCCTGAGCAGTTATTTTGCCTCTCTGTCTTTAATCTGTAAAATTGGGGTAATGATCGTTGCCTTTATCCTAAATTGTCATAGAATTGCAAGACGTTTAAAGCAGTGCTTGACACATAGTAAACAGTATAGATGGGTTTGGTAACAGTGATTAACAATAAAATAAGTGACTTTTTTATATGACCCTTATTTGATCATGATGACATATACTTACTGTTTATATTAAAAATTATACTTTTGAAAATTCACTTAAGATTTTCCCAGGGATCAAGTTGAAGCAGCGTATTTCTTCCGTTAGCTTTCTGCTACACCTCTCATCCTCTGGCTATGCGGCGTCAACCCCATCAGAATTTCGAACCTGTTATATTATTATTTGACTTTTATTAGCACTGTCAGGCTTGCAGATTTTCTTGTAGGCACATATCTCTTAAATATGTACAGTTGCTTATTTTTTCCATGTATGAGAACTATTAATGTTTAATAAAAACTGTATTTATTTTTAGTTATATTCTGAAAGTTAATGGTGATATCCATGGAATTATATGATTTTTGTGTCAAAAATTTCGATTCAGTGTATTGGCTTGTGCTGAATACACTTTATGTCACCATCTAGACACTGTTGTTTCTGATCCCATTACTAGATAGATTCTTTTCTTCTTTGTATTCCTGAGCTTCTTAATTCTTACTTTGCTTCCTGTCGAAACTAACATCCTCCAGATCAGTATTGTCCAATGGAGTTTTCTCTGACGATGGAAATGTTTTCATCTAAACATACTGTCGAACACTTAGATGTGTGGCTAGAACTGAGAACTGAATTCTAAATTTTAGTTAATCTTAATTTTAATGAAGATAGCCACATACATGTGTCCAGTGGCTACCACATCGAACAGCTCAGCTCTAGGTTATCTCTTTCATTCCAGCTTCATTCTGACTTGGACCAGTTTCACTGAATGTACTTTTTTATCATATATATGAGATACATATTATTTCATATATATGAATATATAATACATATGAATATATATTTTGTATGTTCCAGCAATCAAGGTATCTTACTTCAGTCCTGCGTTTTCATGTAGTAACAATGCGTAGTCGTAGATGACGGGGACTGCATGTGGGTATTTCTACTTGTAGGGTATATAATGTATTAACTCTTAAAATCAGGTCCTTGCTTTTCTTTATTTTATTGCAAAGAAAACCGTGTTTATTTTAGAAAAGAAATGAATGAACAACAGAATATGTGATGAAGAGAATAAAAACCACCCCAGTGACACAAAGCAGGGGTTACTACTACTATTCTACTGCCCCTTTCTAGACACACACGTTCACCCACATATGCACACTCATAGTGTGACATGATAGACTCCAGGACTTCAATGAGTTCTTTCTACATAATGATATATTATATAGATAACACATGTTTACTGTTTTTTAAAATGAGAAATGTTAAAGAGTTTAGTGAAGGGAAACAATTACCCATAATTGCAGAATGCATAGATCAACCACTTTTATTGTTTGGGTTGTTTTCTTCCAATATTATTTGTAAGACCACAGTAGGTAGATAAGTAAAGAGGCATTACAAAATTAATCGTGCTATAGGTATGCAATATGCAGGGCTTACCAATAAATGAAAATACCTTTCGGATGGTAATATATGTTACTGTAAATGTGTGTCATCAGCAATAGCATTAGTGGCGACTTGAAAAATTTGTAACTTTAAAGTTATAAAAATAGGTACTGGTTAACATTTATTCACAGAATTTCTCAGTCCAATAATTATTTCTTACTTTCAACATCATGAAAATTTTCCTATAGCTTACAATAAAATTCATAAACATGGTTTTAATGGCTGATCATATTCCATTGTATCAATATACCGTATTTTTAAAAATTATTTGACACTTAAGATGTTTCTCTATTTTACTACTATAAATATCAGTGCAACTGTATGTCTTGGTGCCTCAAACTTAACGTCTCTGATTATTTTCTTAGGATACATTCATAGAAGTGAAATCACAGAGCCAAGTGAAATGAACAGCTTTAAGACCCTTGATATATATTATCAAATTGCCCTCCAGAAACTTCCTTATTTCTTATAAAAGCAAATAAATAATCCTTGTTTATTTATACTCTGATCATTTTTATGCAGCTTTTCTTTGAACCTTTAAACCTCTCTTTGGTTTTAGAACTCAGAATTGTTTTTTTAATAAATGTTTCTTTCAAGGGATTAGCAAAGTAATCACAGTTATAAATACCCAAACAATGTAGCTCTTTTGTTTTTTTTCTTAGTAAAAGTTCTTATGTGTAATATTTTTCATTCTTTAAACTGTTTCTTTCTAGGGTGAACAAGGAGAAGAAGGAGACCCAGGTCTGCCTGGCATTAACGGACAAGATGTAAGCCTAGCTCTCTTTTTTCTAAGAGTCTTTACATTTTGCCACTGAAATACGCTGGCTATCTAATGCTATTAAGATTGAACCATAAGAATTAAGGCAGTTTTCCACATGGCTCTAGAGAGGCACCGTGTCCTTAATTTCACTACGGGTAGTTCCTTGAGTATATATACAGTGGAACCTTGAACAATGTGGAGCTTAGGGATGCCAAACCCTGCACAGTCAAAAGGTTGCGTGTAAGTTTTGACTCTCCCCCAAACTTAGTTGGTTCCAAGGCCTACAGCAGCCCCATCCCCACCACCCGCCTCACCCCCATGAATACCAAACTCCCCGCATGCTCAAGTACTGGGTATAAAATGGCACAGATCAGTGCATAGCCGGCCCCCCACATCCGCAGACTCCCACCCACAGATCAGAAATAGTACAGGTGTTTAGTGAAAACAACCCGTGTCTGAATGGACCCACACAGTCCAAACTCGTGTTGTTCAAGTGACAACTGGATTTTATACGTGTCACCCTTAACAGGCCTTTCTTCCTTGTTGTCCCTGGCTTGCATTGTTTCTCGTCTTCCTTTCTCTGCCTTTTTTCTTCTTCCTTCTGCTGTGGCCTGTGTTCTTATCCAACGTTCACTTTTCATCCTACCCCAAATCTCTGTCTACTGAGGGGTCTTTATAGGTAGGATCACAGTGATGAACAGCAAGGGAAGAAAGGAAGGGAAATGTGAGCCCTTGTTCCTTTTCCTCTCCCCTTTAAAGTCATTTTTATAAGCAGAGAATGGGGACTGGCCCCAATGGCTTAAAGGAAGAGGAGCCTCTGCAACTTCTCTACCTCCTCACCACACATCAGGACATGAAATACCACAGCCATGGGCCCACACATTTAAACGGCACCTGTGATCCACCGCCCTGCCCCTACCACTGGAGGCACCGGTGCAGTGCTACAAAGTCTGGAGCGGAAAGCCAGAGCCCGGCGTGTGTCCCAGTTCTGTCACCAGCTGAGAAGAATCATTTCTCAGAGTTTGTAAAGTGACGAACTATGAATAGGTTCTAAAGTGCGTATAGCTGTGATTTTCTGCAAAGAGATGATTAAGATTACAAATTTGAAAAGCATGATGAAATTGAAAGCATTCATTCGGGTTTCTGGAGTTCCTGCTACATGTGAGTCACTGTGAGGAAAATAAAACAGAAGTACAGCTGGAGCCACAGTATGGAAAGTGCTGCAGATGGGGATGTTTGTCCTTCCTCCTCTGAGTGGAGGGGAGATGTGGTCCAAGCCATGTTAAATGCAGATTTGTTTTACAGGGTGTTCTGTAAAACAGAGAGAATTGGGACCTTTGCCTGTGTATTTTGTTTCTATCATATTCTTCATGAAAACAAAGAATTTTTCTTGAAGTCTCTAGTATTTAGTTAGTGTTTAGAATGAATAAGTTCTCAATAATTGTTTGCTCATGTTTCATTTTAAAAACTGAGAGATTATTATAATAGTCTAAAATATAAGTAATTAGAGCCTGAATTAGGATAGCAGAGAGAGAAGGGAAGGCACAAATGGTGAAATAGCATAGGTAAAATATTCATATATACAATTTGACACTTGATTGCAGAGAAAACTCAAATATAGCCCAAGGGTTTGACCATTCATTATGGAAAGGATATTATCTTGTAGGAAATGTAGGAGTGTTGAAAGAAATTAACTATACTGTTGCAGAAGATAACCAAGCTACATTTATGTGGGCTCTCTGAGATAGAGTAGCAAAACAAATATTTTTTAGAAGTTTATTAAGATAATGTTAGAATTGAAGTAGAGAAAGGATTTTCACAAATACTAGAATAAAACTAGAAGGAGACTTAAGGGGTTGGAACCCAAAATACATTCACATTAACTTATAGATTTGGAAATAATTTTAAGATATCTGAAAGTAAGGCAACTTGGATTTTTAGCATTAATCCATTGATACACGAATGTATTTGAGTGCCCATGACATGCCCAGACACTCTGGCAGCTATTGTATGAGTCCCAAATCTGAAGAGACCAACTTGTGGAGAGAGCCCACAGCCTGCTGGGTGCTGGGACCTTTCCTCTTTGAGGAGGGTCTTGAAAATGTCCTTCCCATGCCCCGTCACAGGGCGTTATTTCTTTAGCATCATCATCTTTAATGTAGCTCATTAGGTACATCATAAAGCATAGCAACGCACATTACCTAACTTATCTCGCTTGGTTACTTAATTAGTATGTCAATATTATTTTTCTTTCCTTAATTTGCCAAAGATATTTAGGAGTTATGACTAAGGAGAAATCATAAAAGTAATGGAAGCTCTCCTCTTTCCCCTTTACTATCTATCACTAGGAATGAAAAATCAAGTGCTCTATTGTTGTATCATTGGTGGTGGTAGTTCCTTGTGCTGTAGTCCATCATTCGTTTTCCTGAGATATTTGAAATTTGATCCTCACCCCAGCTTTATGGCCTAACTAGCCTATTTCAGAGTCAAAATAAAGCTTGAGAATTATGCAACTTTCTTTTGGGGAATGGAAGAATCAGCATTTAACCCTTCATGTTTAACTGAAAAGTCCCTTTATTTTCCCACTAAATCATGTCACACTTGTTATTGTCTATTTTTCAGTGTTAAAATAAACTGACTCTGCAAACTAGAATCATTCAGCATTTATGACAGCTTACTGTGGATTTCAGTAAGTGCAGGTACACATTCTTGGGGAATGAAGGGCACTGTAATAGCTGTTGCAGTTGGAGTTGAAGTCAAGCCGTGGTGGGGTCGGCAACCTCAGAAATACTCTGTTTGACTGCAGAGCGAGTCAACTCAGCGGGCCGGCTCCCTCCCCCTACTTTCCAAGTCAGAGAAAATTGGAAGAATTTAACATTCCTACTAAACGAATAAAAAGGCTTTTTATGCTCTTTATTCTTTCATATTACATGTATCTTGCTGTGAGTGTATCTTTGAGTGATTTCTTCTGTGCTAAAATGTGCAAGCTCACTTTAGAAAGTGTAAACCATATACAAAACAGAGGATGCAGTGGCTCAGTCTTTCTCAAGGGGACACTGCCGGCGCTTTGGGCGAGACGTTTCTCTGCCGTGCGGCCTGTGGTACAAGAGCAGAATGTTTAGCATCCTCGAGGCTCACCGACTCAATGCCAGTAGCAGATCTTAGCCATTAGGACAAAAAAAAAAGCTCTGTTATCTTCTAAGTTCATCCTTCTGTGTGTGTGTAACTGTGTTGACCTCCAGGGTATTGGAGTATCAGGCTGAAGGTATTGGACTGAACACATACAGTTTAAATAATGCATACTAAATATATAGTTTAAATAATGCATGCCAAACATACTGAAACTGTCACAGTTTTGAATTGGTAGAATTTAGCCTTCAAAAATACCACACCCCAGCTTTCCGGACATTCTAGTTTTTAATAAAATGATTGTGACTGTGACCTACTGTGAGATACATTCGACAATGGCACCTTAGAAGAGACACGAGAAGGGACTCTTACAAAGCCGTCAGTGTGGCCTTTGAAGCCAGACTACCTGGGCTCAGACCCCAGCTGGGCCACTGCCAAGCTGTCATACTACTTGGTACATTACTTATTCTTTCTGTGACTCTGTTTCTTCATTTGCACAGTGGGATTTTAATATTAATAGCGCAAAACTCTTAAGAACTTTTTTGTGGGGGATTACAAGACATATCATATATAAGGTATGTGGAACAGTGCCTTGCATACAGCAAGAGCTATATAAACATTTGCTATTTTAAGAAACTGTGTTAAATAAAACACATCTCTAATAGAAATAACTTTTCATTGATTTGTTTTTGTGAGGTTATATAATCTTAGAAAAGTAGATTTCAATCACTGAGTTTAGTCTCTTCCTCTGCATCTTTACAAACATTTCTTATCAGAATTACAGCATCTGATGTTCCTAAAATAATTATGTTAATCACCTTATACCAGTGCAATCTGTAATACTGAATACAAAAATATTGAAACCATGAAGCTACTGTATCAGCTGGAGCAGTTGGCACCATTGCTGGGGAATAAGGTGCAGTCAGTGGAAGATGGGTAAAGAATTAATTGATGGGTTAAATTTTTCAACAAATAACATTATTTTATATCATCTTAGATTTTTAAAGATGCTACATATCATGAGTAGGTCTTCCAATAAAAATTAATTTCATAGTCTACCGGCTTTTATAAATGTGGTTATAATGCTGTCCTTCCACTTTCCTCTCACCTTTGGATGAGGTCCTGACTCTGCATAATGTACAGAACTAACTACTGTGCTTTTGAGAATCTTTATATACATGAATTTTATTGAGAATCTGGAAAATAGATGCCACTCTTATTCAGTATTGAATTCAGTCTGTTCTGTTTGATTCCTTATGCTTTATGGTGAGTGCTGTGTCTTTTTCTTCCCAGTACTCAATAACCATTGGTAGCAGCACCAGTGTGACATGAGGAGAAAAACTGCACTTGAGAAAAGCATTACTCATCTGTTTCTCAGAGCCTGCTATGATGCCATGGCCTTTAAAAACATTGGGCCTTGTCACAGGAGGCATGAGTTAGATAGGCACACTTCGATGGCTACAAAAGGAGGAGCTTGACCAGTGCAGTACTTCTCAATTGCATTCTGTACTTCTGAGTTAAAGCACAGGGTTACATACCCATCAAACTCCGTACAAAACTGAACAGAACAAACGATTAATTATCCATTCACCTTGGACTTGAAAAGTAAAAGCAGCATTTATTAAATGCCTGCTATGTGCTAGTTGTTTCATCAACATATGATTCTCAGAACAACCGTTCAAGGCAACTGTCATTTATATGTATTTTATAGGGAAGCTTAAATAACTTACTCAAGATCATGCATAAGATGCAACTCCTTTCCTGGATTTTCTCAACTGCCCCTCCTGTAGACTCAGGCATCTCTGGGAACTGCTCCGCTCACACCTGCTATATACTTCTATGATGGCACCCAGTGTTCACATCAACTTGTAATTAATTGTTTACTTTATTCCCCCTGTCCCCCTTCCTGACCGTAGTTGATTGAACTAGGGTTAGTTAACTTAATCAATGGTCAGTAAGTTCCTTCCCAGAAGTTGTAGTAAGGGTTAGTGTGTTAGGCAAGGTTAATCTGTAAGTCAGGTTAATTCTTTCTATTTTAAAAAATAATGTTTTCATATCCATATGTTCATAGGGTTTAGTCTTGCATGTTTCCAGATTTTTGATAATATTTGTTGAGTAAATGGATACTTGGTGTCTTTCTCAGTCATCTCTGTCTTCATGGATAGTGTAATACCAGTAAGAAGAGAGAAAACACCTTTTTAACAAATTTCTTAGCTCAGTAAATTGCACAACCTCCTGGCTAGTCATGTAAGCCAAGTGCAAATCAGCCTTGATGCCTCCTTTTCCCTGTCCCCACTTCCAGTGTATCTGCAAGTCCTGCCTCCCAGTACCTGCCAATTCCGACCACTTCTCTCCATTTCTACCACCTCCACCCTGTCTCAGCCATCCTGCTCTCTTGCCTGAAAAGCTGTGATAGCCCCTTTTCTGCTTCCACTCTTGCTGCCTTCAATGTTTTTTCATGCTGTAGCCAACATGATTTATTTTTGAAACACAGTCAAATCAGGTCATTTCCGTGCTTAAAACTATAAGTGGCTTCCCATTGTACTTAGAACAAAGCCATCCTTCTTACCATGGCCTGCAATTCTCTATGTGCCATGACCCCTAGCTAACCTTGACTTTATCTCCTGCTCCTTACCTGCTTGCTCACGACACTCCTTTCAACTTGGGAGCTTTTGTGCTAGCTGTTCTCTCTGCACACAATGCTTTTCCCAGGATCATTGTACTGCTGGGTC
Source organism: Micronycteris hirsuta (assembly GCA_004026765.1). Classification (NCBI taxonomy): domain Eukaryota; kingdom Metazoa; phylum Chordata; class Mammalia; order Chiroptera; family Phyllostomidae; genus Micronycteris; species Micronycteris hirsuta. Next base: position 48,639 of record PVJI01008891.1, read on the forward strand.
TTCTGAAACAACAACAAAAAAAAAATGTCGCCTCCATACAGAGTCTGTTTCTGACCACCCCAAATGAAGTAGAAGTTCTCTCTTTCTTCACATTTATCACGTTCATCCTATAAACTGGTTATTGTCAGTCACCCTTCTCTTAAAACATAAGTTCCATCAGGGTAGGATCTTGATTCTGTTAAGGAAACAATTTTTAAAATGGTAAGGAAGACATTTACAATATGGAAGAGAGATTGAAGTCAACCAGAACAAATGGGATTTATAGCCAACCCACAGACTGATGGGTCAGTAAATAGAAAATTACTAAGAACAGACATCAAGGGTAGGAGGATTCTTGCTAAACTGACTTACCAGATTTCTTGTTAAAGGCCAGCCACTTCAGATAGCAGGCGATGAGGAGCCTATTCAGATATCAAGGGTGGGGGACAGGACAGGGACCAAGGCTGAGGCCTGGTCAAAAACGGGGCTCAGGGCAACCTGACTAAAGTTTGGTCAAGAGGAGAGTCTTTGTGAACTTCTTGTTCTTTTTTGTAACCCTATATGATACTTTCTATCTATATGATATCTTTTAAAGGATTTTACCATGTTTTATGTACTCTGTAAGATTAAGTAAGTGGGAGCAGGGGGAGGGTTCTGACAATCATATAGAACTTTTGTGGTTAAATATCCCTTTCAAACCCTGACCAGATTCCATGAAGAAGGTCCCTGACATTCATTTTGTTCTTTATTTCTTTAGTAACTGGCACTACCATTCTGTTGATTGAGGTCCATTCTTCTCCTCCCCAAGCCTGGCAGTGGATTGGACTACAGTGCCCAGCTTCTTCTCCCCTTGCTGTTCTTTCTTTTTTTAAATATATTTTATTGATTATGCTATTACAGTTTTCCAAACTTTTCCCCCTTTATTCCCCTCTGCCCTGCATCCCCCAACCCTCCATCATCCCCCACTTAGTTCATGCCCATGGGTTGTATTTATAAGTTCTTTGAATTCTCTGTTTCCTATACCATTTTTACCTCTCCCTGTCTATTTTATGGCTACCAATTATGCTTCTTTTTCCCTGTACCTATTCCCCCCTATTCCTCCCCTCCTTCCTGAAAACCCTCCATGTGATCCATTTCTCTGATTCTGTTCCTGTTCTGGTTGTTTGCTTAGTTTCCCCCCCCACCCCGCACTGTTTTTCCCTTTTTCAGGTTCATTTGTTGATAGTTGTGAGTTTGTTGTCAGTTTACTGTTCATAGTTTTTGGTCTTCTTCAATTTCTTAAATAAGTCCCTTTAACATTTCATATAGTAAGGGCTTTTTTTAATGTTAAAATTAAAGTTTTATTTTTTAACTATATTTTATTGATTATGCTGTTACAGTTGTCCCACTTTCCCCCCCTTCTTGCCCCGCACTCCCTTACCCCCCCTTTAGTCTTGTCCATAGGTCATACACCTAAGTCCTTCTGCTTCTGCCCTTCCTATACTATTCTTAACCTCCCCCCTGTCTGTTGTCTACCTACCATTTATGCTACTTGTTCTGTGCCCCATTCCCCCGCTCTCCCCCTACCACTCCCCTGTTGATATTCCTCCATATTTTATATAATTTCCTTTAACATTTCATACAATAAAGGCTGGGTGGTGATGAACTTCTTGAACTTGACCTTATCTGAGAAGCACTTTATCTGCCCTTCCATTCTAAATGAAAACTTTGCTGGTTAGAGTATTCTTGGATGTAGGTCCTTGTCTTTCATGACTTGGAATACTTCTCTCCAGCCCCTCCTTGCTTGTAAGGTCTCTTTTGAGAAATCAGCTGACATTCTTATGGGAATTCCTTTGTAGGTAACTGTCTCCTTTTCTCTTGCTGCTTCTAGGATCCTTTCTTTATTTTTGATCTTGGGTAATGTAATTATGATGTGTCTTGGTGTGTTCCTCTTTGGGTCCAAGTTCTTTGGGACTCTCCGAGCTTCCTGGACTTCCCGAAAGTCTATTTCCTTCACCAGCTTCAGGAAATTCTCCATCATTATGTGTTCAAATAAGTTTTCAATTCCTTGGATTTCTTCTTCTCCTTCTGGCAGCCCTATGATCTGTATGTTGGGACGTTTAGAGATATCCTGGAGGTTTCTGAGCCCCTCCTCCATTTTTTGAATTCTTGTTTCTTCATTCTTTTCTGGTTGGATGTTTTTTTCTTTCTGCTGGTCCACTCTGTTGATTTGAGTCCCAGTTTCCTTCTTATCCCTATTGGTTCCCTGCAGATCTCTCCTCATTTGTTCAAGCAATTCTGATAATTTTTCGTCAAATTCTGTGAGCATCCTGATTACTAGGGTTTTAAACTATGCATCTGATAGGTTGGCTATCTCTTGGTCAGTTAGTTCTGGAGCTTTGATCTGTTCCTTTCTTTGGGCCATTTTTTTTCCCTCGGTGTGCCTGTTACTATAAGGAGGGCAGAGCCTTGGGGTTCACCTGGGCAGGGAAACTCACGGTTGTTGTGCTGTGACGTAGCCTATGGGGGCGGAACCTGAGAGCACAATGGCTCCGCTCTCCGCACCCACACCGCCTCCTGCAAGCAATTCGCGCCCCTCTGCGCTGGCTCCAGGGGTTACTCCAGGGTCGCTGGACGGGCTGCACAGCTCCAATCCCCCGTGGGTCTCCCCAACAAACTCTTGTGCGGCCGGGAGTTCCTCCCGCCACCGCCTCCACCCCCACCGGTGCTCTCAATCTGTGCCGATGGGTTGTGCCCTGCTTTCTCTCCCGGTCTGTCTGCCCAGGATTGCGGACCTGCCCAGTCCACCAGTCTCGGCCCCGCTGGGTCCGGATGAGCCAGGCGCTGGCCGCGCTTTGGTCAGGCACTCCCGTCTCAGTGTGCTGCAGCCCCGTGGGAACCGCCCCTCCAACCGAGGTCCTGCCATCTGCTCACCAGCTCGCCACGGAGTCACCAAGCATCTCCCTCCACCCTGCTCCTCCCAGCTCACCAGACTGGATGAATGTATCTTCTTTAATTCCTTGGTTGTCGGGCTTCCTCTCAATTCAATTTTCTGTCAGATCTGGCTGTTTTTGGTTGTATAAATTTATGGTTTTTTTCCTTGTTTGGTTGTGCGAGGTGGCACGGCGCATTCACCTATGCCACCATCTTGCCGGAAGTCTCATATAATAAGGGCTTGATGATGATGAACTCCTTTAACTTGACCTGATCTGGGAAGCATTTTATCTGCCCTTCCATTCTAAATGATAGCTTTGCTGGATAGAGTAATCTTGGATGGAGGTCCTTGCCTTTTATGACTTTGAATACTTCTTTCCAGCCCCTTCTTGCCTCCAAGGTTTCTTTTGAGAAATCAGCTGATAGTCTTATGGGAACTCCTTTGTAGGTAATTCTCCTTTCCTCTTGCTGCTTTTAAGATTCACTCTTTATCTTTAATCTTGGGTAACTTAATGATGATGTACCTTAATGTGTTCCTTTTCGGGTCTAACTTCTTTGGGACTCTCTGGGCGTCCTGGACTTCCTGAAAGTCTATTTCCTTTGCCATATTGGGGAAGTTTTCCTTCATTATTTGTTCAAATAACTTCAACTTCTTGCTGTTGTTCTTCTCCTTCTGGCAACCCTATAATTTGGATATTGGAATGTTTCAGGTTGTCCCAAAGCTTTGTAAGGCTCTCTTTACTTTTTCAAATTCTTGTTTCTTCATTCTGTTCCAGTTGGATGTTTATTTTTTTCTTTTGTTCCAAATCATTGATTTGAGTCTTGGTTTCCTTCCTGTCACTGTTGGTTCCCTGAATATTTTGCTTTATTTCACTTTGGGTATCTTTCATTTCTTATTTCATTTTTTGACTAAGGTCAATCAGTTCTATGAACATTTTGATTATCAGGGCTTTAAACTCTCCATCAGGTAGGTTGGCAATATCCTCACTGCTTAGCTCTCTTTCTTGAGTTTTGCTCTGTTCTTTCATTTGGGCCCTATTTCTTTGTCTCGGTGCACCTGTTAAGTTGTATTGGGGCAAGGCCTTAGGTGCACCTGGGCAGGGCAACCCTCTTTGCTGCACTGCCTCTTGGCCAGGGCAGGCAGGGGTGGGGGTGCGCCTGAGAGGGAACAGTGCAGCTCGCCTGCTCAGCTCTAGCCCCATTTTCCAACAAACTTTCATGCGAGACTTGGAGGTTCTCCCACCACGGCAACTGCCATAGTCCACAGTCAGCTCTAAGTCTCAGTTTCCTGTTCAGCCAGCCCTGCCTGGGAGGTCCAGTCCACAGCCTTGCCACGGGTTCTCTCCATCCACCCATCTTACCAGTCTGGTTGGTCTGGTTGACTGTTTCTTTAATTCTTTGATTGTCAGAGTTCCATGCAGTTTGATTTTCTGGCACTTCTGGTCATTTATTGATTTTAGATTGGTTGTTATCCTCCTTTTGGATGTGCGAGGAAACAAAGGGTTTCTACCTATGCCTTCATCTTGGCCAGAATCTATATAATATTATTTTAAAATGTATTATAAGTTCAATACATATGTAAATATATAACATTTCTATTGGTCACATAAGAAGTAAAAATAAACATTAATATGTTATTAATTTTAATGACATTTTATTTAATCCCATATCAAAAATGTTACCATCTCAATATATAATCAACATAAAAATATTAATGAGTAATTTACATTCTTTTCTTTGTACCAAATATCAAAAAACCAATAGTATTTTATACTCACAACACATCTCAATTCAGATTAGTCACATTTCAAGGACTCCAAAGCTACATGTCTCTGTTACTGGACAGCGGAGGACTGAAGGCTAGGAAGTGACAGCACACTGGATGCAATAAATGTTTATTGACTAAATGGATGAATGAATGAGTAAATTAAGAATAAAGTCTATTCGCAGACCTGGCAGTTTTGTTTCCTCAAGTATTCAGAATATGTAAGTGCCAAGTGTTACTCCAGAGGCATGTATAAATAGAGTATATGTTGCTTGATTGGGGACAGAATACATAATTCAAAAAATAAGAGAATACCACATCTCAAATATGATTTCATTTTTCACTCATCCATGTTCTATAAATACTCCAAGGTAATGATAGAAGAAGCATAAATTTCATCCACAAAGGTGTTTATGCAACTACAAAATTTTTTGCCACTTACATGCTGTTTTCATCCATTGATGTTTTTTATTAAAGTGTAAGAATACTTCACATACTCTCTGCAACCAGATTTTAGGTATTCGGTTTTCTTCTGCCCCTTTAAATTTGTCATTTGGCTTTTATGTTGAGTTGGCTACAGATGACGGCAGTTGGCATTGTGTATTCACTGTGAAAGATCAGAGCAGTGAATGTGGGACCCTTCGGGTCGGAGCAGTGAGGCACCTGGATTTACTCTGTGGCTTCTGAATGTTTCTTTTTTCGTTATTCTTCTTCTCTCATTCAGTGTGTTATACAAGGAAAGATACTTTTACCTGTTTAGCACAGGGTCTGGATGTGTCTATCTAGCGCTTTCTATTTACATTGTGAGCACATTCATCTGTGGAAGTGATCTCCTCCCGTGAAATCTGTTGTGGTATTCTTTATTTTATTTTATTTTATTTATTTATTTATTAGAGATTAGGGAAGGGAGGGAGAGAAGCATTGATGTGTGAGAGATACATCATCAGTTGCCCCAACTGGGCACCTGGCCCACAACTCAGGCATGCGCCCTGACTGGGAATCGACCAGGGACCTTTTGGTTCATAGGCTGGCATTCAGTCCACTGAGCCATTGCAGCCAGGGCTGTTTTGGTGTTCTGAAAGCTGTCACTTCTGAGTCGGATCCACCAGATACCCAGTAAAACACCCAAAAGTCTAGAAGACTCATGAATATATTTATCTGATATGCTATGTCATATATTTCATTTGATAGCTCTATAGATCCAGGTTAAAAAAAAAAAGATAGGATTAGAGAACTAAAACATACTTTAAAACAGATAAGCGATTACATTTTAGCTCCAGCTTTGTGATAGCAAAAGAATACATCTTTCATTTTATTCCCGCCCCCACTAGATTTCTTGATAGAGACAGAAAAATGTTTTTGATTTAAATCTTGAATTTTGGGGGGCAAGCTTTAGAAAGGCCAAATCAATGCTAAATCAGAGGTATTTTCAACATCTACAAATTTAATCCAAAGTGGATACTTAAAAGCTCGTATAGACCTAAATGATGTTCTCCCAGATGGTGAATTAATGTAATTTTAGCAGGAAGCGAAGTTGCACAAATATGCAGTATTGAGGACTCACACTGATTTAATGTATCTGTGCCCACCACAGCGCAGATGTTGCTTGTCATTTCACTGCCAGTTGTCTCTCTTTTTCTCTGTACTACACACTGCAGAATGGGATTTCAGAGTTCAGTAAATTATGATTTATTTTGTGACTAATGGCTTGTTAGAAATTAAAGCTCTCTGTGCACTGTGTATAGAAATCACATTGGTTTTTATTTTTTGTACAGGGTTTGAAAGGTGACTTGGGTCCCCACGGTCCACCTGGCCCAAAAGGAGAAAAGGTATCATATTCACCAAGAAATGTGCCAATCTGTTCTTAAGAACACCCTGAGAACCTGTGCAGTGACTTTTCATTGACACTGTTAACTGCCAAAAGTTAATTTTGTTAAAATTAACCAAAGGCTGTTATGTTAAAAGCATCTGAACAAGAAAAGCCTTTTTGGTTCATTTAATTAGTTTGAAGAGACTAAATGCACAATTACTAGTCGACATTAGTTTGTGTTTATAAGATTTCCCTTTTCTATCCCTTGCTTAACAGTATTAGGTATTCCATCACCAAATTAGCAACCGTGTCCTGTATCAGGGAACTTTGCCAGCAGCACTCAGCTGCTACTTTAATGGTAAAGCAGGTGGCCTTTGGGGAAAAAGAGACTAATTTTGTGTCTCAGTCTTAGTCTAAATGCTCCATTTCCTGCCACCTTTTCTTGTATGACATTTTATAATGGCATATTGGCAATTCACCTTGAAGAAAGAATTAAGAAATAGTAGAAGCAAGAGTCGTTTGGCTCAAGGTCATTGGACAATCTGAGTTTGATGAGAATTGTATGTGTGGGTGTTCTGCATTATATTTTGTTCTCCACCATTAGCACATTTAGAAATCTGTGTCTATCTTCAATATTTACCCCCGCATTAAAGCTGATCTTGTAAATCGGTCCTTAGTGAGTGATTTAAGCTACATCATATTGGTTATTTCTTTTCAGTTTTTCCCAAAATCATGATTACATAATGCTAAGTCTTAACTTTTCAAGTGACTACATTATATGAGAAAAGAGAAAGGTATGGAGATACTCTCAACATGAGAATACAAGGCCCCAGGGCCCCATGTCACAGGGCATATGGTCTCCACAGTGTTCACGGCAACAAGGGTCTTAGCAGTGATGCTTGGTTTTAGTGACTAAGAGTTCTTATGAATTACATGGGGGTGCTGATACAATAAGGCATATAGGTGACATATTTATAAATCAGAAAATAGTAAACTTTTAGATGAGCTATTTTCTAAAGATTTTGAAAAGTTTGTCAAAACATCCACCTGGTAATTTGTATTCACATACATCAGCAAAGAAATTTTAGTATTTAAAAATACAAAATTTAGGCAAATCCTCTTCCCATTGATGGCAAGTGCAATGCAAATTCAGCAGAGCATTTGAAGAGGCAACAAGACCGCTTCTTGCAGCTGGGAGGCATGAAGTGGGGACATCCACTTGCTATTTCTGCTGATCCTTATACTGACTTTGTCAGAAAAATTATTTGTCGTTGCGACACTTCCCAGCTGCTCCATTGGCAAGTAATCATATTTGAAGAGATAGTCTTTCTAATTTTGGATCAGTAGACAAAAGAATAGAACTTAGATTATTTTAGCTTTTCAAAGCAAGTTCTATTAAAAAAAAGCATGGGGTTGCACCGGGTGATATTTATATCATGAGAGCTAAAAGCACATGATATACTTTTCATTGTGCAGAGAATTTTATCAAGATAAACTTCTTCTGTTCTTCAGGATATATCTGGATATTTCTTCTATCCATTCAGAAAAGTTATAAATATCATGTGTAAAAAGAGACTATTGGTAATTGCAACTTTTCTCTGATATGTTTTAGGGAGATAGAGGGCCTCCGGGACCCCCAGCCTTAACTGTAAGTATTCTTGAGATCAAATGAAATATGTTACCCTATTTATTACTTAAACTATATCATGACTAAACCAGAATCTAAGCCACGGTGTGTTTTGAGGCTTGATAGTGACCTCAGGGTGGATCTAGCCACACCTGCAAATATTAAAGATAAGGCATCCACTCACAGTAGTGAAGTGCTTAACCTGAGGATATATAGGAAGTTACCAGAAAAGTCTGGAAGCAGTACCTATCCTGAGGAATTTTCTCTACCTTCCATATGGTACATAATTTTGACCCTTAAATGTTTGATTATATATACATCATATTTAAAGTTAAAGTTAAGGGAAGCAGAGACAGTTCTACTTAATCTAAAAACTGTAAAAGAACAACAACAACAAAAAAAAAAAAAAACCCTATAATCATCCAGTAGTAAAAACAGCTACCTATTTAAATGGATTGTTACATTCCTCCAGACCTGTCCGGGGCTATTGTTTTCTTCTAGACAATTTGTTCCTAAGCTTTGCAAATGATAAAATGGTGATATTTTAGTAGCAGATTTATAGAAAAGCTTGTAATGTGCACATAATGGGATTATTCTCATTTAAATAGTTCATCATTTATTAAGCATTTAATCATAAATGTGTAATGCTTTTATGTTTAGATACAATTTACTGTTATAGATTTTGTTCATAGGCCATTAAGGATTCTCATTTAACTTAAAGATTTGGTTTAAGAATCACTCTAGCCTAATGGAAAAGAAGGAAGTTTTTAAAATAAGATCATTTGTAGCCTGAGGTCTCTAAGATTTAATGTCGGTATTACCTAATGACGTAAATTATAAATTGAAATCATCAGTTTTCAAAGACCTGTCCTGATTCTAGAAGGTCATCTTTAAAGAAATTTTCTAACTCTGGACAGGGCCTTCCCCAATAGGGCAGCACCAGAATCTCAAAGGCTACGTGGCTTGGACAATATTTACATGTATCTTCATGTTTAAAAATGTCATTCTGAACAATACCTCAGTAATGTCTTACACAACTCATCTTTACCATGCTTACTTAAAGGACATAGATTTATTGATAAATGGAAATTATAAAGAACCAAACAGATGACTTACTTAGGAATAACCAAATTCAATTTGCAATGGAATTCTGTGCTTGAAGCTTTTGTTTTCAAGATGGAAACAAAGGCTCTTTATTTAGAGGAGGTTTTAACTGCATACCATTTAATTTTTATACTATGTGGAGTTGATTTTTTAAATTATTTGGCAGTGATTTGGGGTTAAGCCTGCTCGTTTTACTCAAGTCACACACTTGTTTTTCTTCAACTAAGTTATATGCTCAACCACTTCATTTAGTTATCTGACTTTCTAGTTGTTTTCAACTTGTGTTTGAAGATGAAAATGCAAGATATGTGTATCATTTCATGCGATATGCAATTTTGGCCCTGCAGCTGGAAAATTGTATCAGATTTTATCTGTTTTATGGATTTTTAATGACAGCTGATGTCCTCTTGCCAAGTAACACCCTATACATGCCTCCATACTTTTCAGCCAACAGATACTGAGGCAGTACAAGCTAATTTTTATACTTCTCTAAAGCTATGTCAAGGCAAAAAAAAAAAAAGAAATGAAATATTTTATTTCATAAAGTAACATTAATATTATTTGGGTATGACTATATACTTCTCATTATTTTATTAATGTAGATAATCAACTGTTAACTGTGATATAGGGGTGAACTTAAATTAATATGAAATTACCACACACTAAATATTTAATTGACCTTATGATGCAGATTGATACATTTTAATGAAGTGATCGATAACAGTCTTCAAGGAAGCCAAAGTAACTGACCCCACTATATTTGAAATCAATGAGACACCAATATACAGGAGTCAATAAACTTAGAGTTCATCCACAGTGGTTCTCAAAGCTGGCTGCACACTAAACTCCACTGGAGAGCTTTAAAACGTACCAACATGTGGCTCCACACCCAGAAATTATAATTCGGTAGACGTGATGTAGAACCGGTATATTTAAAAACCTCTCCAGGTAGTTCTAAATATGCAGCTGGGTTTGAAAGGCACTGTTTATGGGCACTCTAATGGAACAGGCTTTTTCCTACTTGGAAAACTCCTTTAGCTTTTTAAAGAAGTCTGGCTTTCATCTCAAATTCAACTTAATGTACGGTAATAAAGAAATATCTTTCCATTAGGGAGGCATTGTAGTAAAACTAAATTAAGATTGAAGCCTACTTGGTTAAGTGGAGGAGATTAGGGCTAGGAAGGTACCTTTAATTATAGCCTTGACCTAGCCATTCAAGGACTCCAGTGGGCTCATGTGCCTTAATGCATCTCAAAACTTAATGTGCATAGAAACCTTCAGGGGTCTTGTTCAAATGCATATTTTATTCTGTAAGTCTGCGGTGGGAGCCTGAGAGTCTACATTTGTAACCTGAGGATGCAGATGCTGCTGGTCCGCACACCACACTGAGTCACAGGGGCTTAGCATGGAGCCCCAGTTGTGCTGTAGACTCTCCACTTCATTCCGCAGATCAGTGCTTCTCCACCTGTACCGCACATTCGAGTCACTTGAGGGCTTTCAGAACTCCAATTCCCAGGCTGAACCCTGTGCCAAAAAGTCAGAATCTCTGGTTGTTTTAAATTTTCCCCAAACACTTCCAATGTGCAGCCAAGTGTGAGAACAAACGCTCCGAAAGTGTGTTGAATACTTCTCCCCACACCTTCTTTCAGAGTTTGAGCAAACATTTTAAAATCCCAGCCTGATTACTTTCAGGAGCACTTCCAGGAAATGCAGACTCTCTATTAATATCTACGATTTGGTTCCTGATTACTTGATTATAGAAGATAACCTTCCCTCTCCACGTTTACAGCCCGCTGGAAGTCCATCAACAGTCAGGTCCTGAGCAGGACACAGCTGGCAAGTCCAGAGCATAAAATTCCAGAGACTAAGTCTACAGACCTACACTGCCCTGAATAAATAAGGAAAGAAAGTTGAACACTTTTTTCTCTCTAAAACATACATACTACATTTATTTTACTTTTATTTGTATTTTGCTTAATAAGAAATTGAGAGAAGTAGTAACTGAACACTCTGAAATGTTGAGTTTACTGATGCAGAGCCATCTGTTTGATACAGAACATCTTTGTGAAGGATTGTGTTTATCACCGATATGTTCATATCCCTGTGGATTGCCATGCTTTGGCTATTGTTTTAAATTTAAAAAATCATGTACCACCATTTCATTTCAAAAATCCAATATATAAACTATATATGTATTTTAATTAAATGTTACTTTGCTTTTTATTTATACTTCTTACAACTGACTGTATATAATTGGGTCTCAGTGGAGGAGATGGATAAAGGAGTAAGAGAAGTCAAGTGTAGAAGGAATAAGAAAAGAAAAGGTGAGAAAATGGTATGTAACCTAGATCAGAGGCCTAGAAACAGTTTCATTAATTGAATTCAACTGCAACAGCTCTTAATCTTTATTTCACCTTTTCCTTTCCCATCATCTTGAAGTTTTCTTACTGCCAGTGACCACTACCACCTTACTTCACTCTCCAAAATACAGGAAACCTCTTACTAAGAAAACTAACCAAATGGTGCTGTAGTTTGCAAATGCAGTGGGCACTAAACTCCCTTATTATTTGAAGAAATAAGATTCCTTTTAAAATTCCACAATGGAATCTATTTGATAGCCTTTCAATATGGAGTGAACTCCAATGTGACTGCTTCAAAAAAAAAAGCTGAAAGGAAGGAGGAGGAGGAGAAAGAGGGGAGAGGAAGGAAGGAAGGAAGGAAGGGAGGGAGGGAGGGACGGAAAGGCAGAGAGGGAGGGAGGGTGACAATCCCTTTACTATCTAGCTCAGAAACAAGAAGACGACGAGAGATTAGGGTAAAAGGCTGAGTATCTTGCTAGGCATATTTTCAACAAACACAGCCGGTTGAAAATTTAAAAAATTAATCAGATCACTTTGATGTATTTGCAGACTTTTCACTAATTAGTTTAGTCCTAAATTAACTATTGTTTAAACACAGTAAGCTATTATAATTTCTTATAATACATATAGAATTAATTTTCTGAAGAAATGAGAGTTTTAAAACTGATTTAAACTAACTAGTTGATCTTCATCATTTTTATATATCAAACTAATAACTGTTTTTTAAAAACAGCACATCTTGTTATATCCTAAGTAATAATGATAATAATAATAAAATAATAAATGGCAAACATCTATTGAGTGCTTACTATGTGTTATCTAAATCATTCTTTAAAGAACCTTCGAAGATAGAAAGTGATTATTACCACATTACAGGTAAGGGAACTGAGGACTAGAAAATCTATGTAACTTGCCCAAGGCTCCAGAGATGATGGTGACAAACTAGTATTTAGATACCTATTTGACTCTAAAACTGAAGCTTGTGTTTTGAGATATGCATGTAATTTTATTTAAAGAAGTATTCCTCTTCCTATTTCATTTCATTTTTTGAGCTTTATTGAGATATAATTGACATATAACACTGCATAAGTTTAAGATTTACTATATAGTGAATTTACACATGTATAGATTGCAAAACTATTACCACAATAATGTTAGTTAACAGCTGTGGGAAGCAGCTGGGAGAATAGCAGCCAGAGCTCTCAGAGGGCAGCAGAACATGGATCCCACTAACCATTTTGTAGGGTCACCCAGGAGCCACTGGAAGTGTCTCACCTGCAGATCCTCCCCCATCTGGTCCACAGGCACCCCTAAAGCTATCCGTGCCTCATGCATAAACCCCTACCTTTACCCCTGTATGCACCACACGGCAGTGAGAGAGAAGCTTTGCAGAAAAACACACCTAAATGTATGTAGAACCATAAAAGACACTGAATAGCCAAAGAAATTCTGTGAAAAAACAAAGCTGGAGGCATTATACTTCCTGGTTCCTATATTACAAAGCTATATTAATCAAAACAATATGACATTGGCATAAAAATATAACATAGACCACTGGAGCAGAATTGGGAGCCCAGAAATAAACCCATGCATATACAGCTAACTAATATTTGACAAAGGAGTCAAGAACACTTCCTGGAGAAAGAGAAAAGACAGTCACTTAGTAAATGGCTTTGGAAAAACTGGATAGTCACATGCCAAAGAATGAATTGGACTCCTCTCTTACACTACTCACAAAAATTAACTCAAAATGGATTAAAGAATTAAATGTAAGAGCTGATACTGTAAAACTCCTAGAAGAAAACATAGGGAAACTCTACTTGACATTGGTCTTGGCAATGATTTTTTTTTACTATGATACCATAAGCATAAGCAATAAAAGCTAAACTAAGTAGGACTCTGTTAAACTCATAAGTTTCTGCACAATGAAAGAAACAAGCAACAAAATGAAAAGGTAAATTATGAAATGGAAAAAATATTTGTAAGCCATATATCTGATAAGTCATTAATATCCAAAATATTTAAGGAGCTCATACAACTCTAGCCAAAAAGTATAAATAATTGCATAGACAATTTTTCCAAAAAAATGACATTTAAAATGCCAACAGGTACATGAAAAGGTTCTCAACATCACTGTTTATCAGGGAAATGCAAATCAAAACCACAATGAGATATTGCCTAAGACCTTTTAGAATGCCCATCATCAAAAACACAAGAGAAAACATGCTGGTGAGGATATGGAGTAAAAGGGAACCCTCATGCACTGTTGATGGAAATGTAAATTCATGCGGCAACCATGAAAAACAGTATGGAGGTTACTCAAAAAGTAAAAAATAGAACTACCATATGTTCTAGCAGTCCCACTTCTGAGGACGTATCTAAAAGAAGTGCAGTCAATGTCTCAAAGAGATAATCTGCATTTCCCAGCTCATTCCAGCATTGTTCACAACAGATAGGACGTCGAAACAACCTAAGTGACCATTAACAGATGAATGGAAAAACAATATGTTTATATGTTTTTTTATATATGTATATGTATGTATATATCATATCATATATATATACATTCAGCCATAAAAAATAGGAAATCTTGCCATTTGCAACAGCATGTTTATACTAAGGGCATTACACTAAGTGAAATAAGTCAGGAAAACAATACTAAAGTGTTCTCACCTATACACAGAACTAAGAAGAAGCGAATTTTATAGAAACAGAGAATGGTGGAGAGTAAGGGAAATAGGAAGCTATTGTTCAAGGGTACAAGCTTCTAGTTACAAGGTGAATAAGTTCTGGGGATCTAATGTACAGCATGGTGACATGGGTAACAACACTGTATTATATATTTGAAAGTTGCTTAGAGACTAGATCCTAAATGATATCACTATACACACAAACAGGTGTTTATGTGAGGTGATGGACATGTTAACTAACCTTATTGTGGGAATTGTTTCACCATACATACATGTATAAAATCATCAACTTGTATACCTTAAATCTTACACAATATTATATGTTCATTTTATCCCAATAAAACTGGGGGGAAAGTGAGTTACTAATGAATTTAAAATGTTCTTCTATTGATATTCATAATTTACAAAGCAGGTAATTACAGTCATGCGCTGCTGATGGGGATATGTTCTGAGAAATGGGTCACTTGGCAAGTTCCTAATTGTGTGAACCTCATTGAGTGCACTCACACAACCCTAGGTGGAGTGGCCTACTCGACACCTAGGCCACATGGTGTAGTGTATTACTTCTGGGTTACAAGCTACAGGTCATGTTACTGTATAAAACAACACAAGATTAAATCAAGTACAAAAGAAAATGATGCAATTAAGAGACAAAGTAAGTATGAGATCTATAAGGCTGCTGCCTGCATAACAAGGCATATTGTTTTACAGCAAACTTTTTTTTAAAGTAGAGACTATAGCCCTGACTGGTGTAGCTCAGTGGATTGAGCGTGGGCTGGGAACCAAGCGGTCCCGGTTCGATTCCCAGTTAGGGCACATGCCTGGGTTGCGGGACAGGTCCCCGCGAGGGCCATGTGAGAGGCAACCATACATTGCTGTTTCTCTCCCTCTCTTTCTCCCTCCCTTCCCTTCTCTCTAAAAATAAATTTAAAAAAATAAATAAAAAAAATAAAGTAGAGACTATACTCTAAAATAACCATAAAAATATGATATAGTAAACATAGAAACCAGTAACATAGTCGTTTATTGTCATTATCGAGTATTATGTACTGTACATAATTGTATGTGCCACACTTTATACAACTGGCAGTGCAGTGGGCTTGTTTACACCAGCATCAGCACAAACAGGTAAGTAAGGTATTGCACTGCATTACGATGGCTATGATGTCACTAGGCAACAGGAATTTTTTGGTTATATTATACCCCAGTGGGTCTACTATCATATATGTGGTTCATCATTGACCAAAACATCACCATGTGGCACATGACTGTATTTATGTGAGCTAAAGCCAACAGTGAATAAGGAAAACTTATAATAACATCCAAATTTGTTTGAGTAAAATACAGGATATCTGAAATTATAATGCAAATTTATGTTAAAGGTATATTCTGATAAATTATTCTGAAATCATGAAGACTTTCACATATGGAATTTCCTCAAAAAACTAAAAATGGAACTGCCTTTTGACCCAGCAATTTTGCTCCTGGGAATATACCCTAAGAATTCTGAAACATCAATTCAAATGAACTGATGCGCCCCTATGTTCATAGCAGCACAATTTATAATAGCCAAATGCTGTAAACAGCCTAAGTTCCCATCAGTAGATGAGTAAATCAAAAAACTGTGCTATGTTTGCACAATAGAATACTAGCAGCAGAAAGAAAAAAGGAACTTCTACCTTTTACAACAGCATGGACGGAACTGGAGAATGTTATGCTAAGTAAAATAAGCCAGGCAGTGATAGACAAATACCATATGACCTCACCTATAAGAGGAATCTAATGGACAAAATAAACTAACAAGCAAAATAGAACCAGAGGCATGGAAACATGGAAGAAAATACAGTGACCAAAGGGGTGGGGGAAGGGAGATAATGGTGGAAAAAAATGGGAACAGACTAGTCAAAGAACATGAATGAATGGCCCACGGACATGGACAACAGTGTGGGGATTGACTGTGGGAGTGGGGCATGGGATGGGCAGAGGAGGGCAAAGGGGGAAAAGGGGAATAATTGGAATAGAAAAAAAATTTAAAAATCTTAAAAAAAGCTAAATATTTTATGGTTTATTTGTATTTTTGAATTATAGCATTTTACATTAGCTTTTTTCCTTACATTTAAATATAGCTATAAATCCTTGCATTTAAATATGCAGCTATACTAAGTACAAATTCTTTGTCATTTGTCATTAAAATCTTAATTTAATGTAAATGTAGTGTATCTTTACATATAACTTCTTAAAATTGTGTGTATGTTTTTTATCTTTACCGTTACTCACTATAACCAGTTTCTCCTCAAATAAATAGATTGCTATTTTTATAGTAAAGTTTTGCTAAAATCCCTAACTGAAGATTCAGAAGCAAGGCATTATTAAAAAGAGTCAATTGGTTAACGCTTCCTTCCTTCTTTTCTCACTTGGTTTTTGCATGTCAAGTTAGAAGAAACAGGTGGAGGAAGGTGGAACAGTGCGACTTCATATAATATGTCCACTAATTTTAGTTCCCAGGGAAACTGCTACATTGCTCTGGCCCTGCCTCTTAGGGGAGTTATTAAATACTCATCCAGATGGCACCAAATGTTTACACAGAAGCCAAAGGTTTAGTCAGTCAACAGCAATAGTGTCTTAGACATGCTTACTAAATGAGACTTTAAATGCCAGCTCCTTGGGGCCCAGATAAATCCAGCTTAAGTGAAAATTAGGCACAGAGAGGAAGGACATATTTCACCCTATGAAAACTACCTAAATGCCATAAGCAACTCAGAGAAAATTTCAGCTGCTTATTTATAAATCAAATGACACACAAATTAACAGTTGTCCCTAATGCAAAAGAGATCATATAGTATTCATATAAGGGAAGCCTTGAAATACATTTTTCTAAATTAATATATACAAGATATAGAAATGATCAGTTCAGTAGATGATATGGTCCCTTCCCTCTCTTCATCCATCCTTTTAACCTACCCAGTTATTTTGGGTTCCAACTATGTGCCAGATGCTGTGCTAGGTACTCAGGACACAAACAGTTGTCATTGCCTTCTTGGAACTTATTTGATTTAAGAAGAAGCAACCAGTTGGTTAAAATTTATCATTTTTAAACTGATCGTTTGCAATTAGTATATAAATAGCCTACAAGTATTTGTACAACTGTAGTTATGCTGGCACTACACAAAAACATTTAGTTATTTCTTTTTTTTTAATTTTATTGATTATGCTATTACAGTTGTCCCATTCCCCCCCTTTATTCCCCTCTGCCCCACACTGCCCCCCATTCCCCGCCCTTTAGTTTTTGTCCATGGGTCATACACATAAGTTCTTTGGCTTCTACATTTCCCATACTATTCTTAACCTCCCCTTGTCTGTTTTGTACCTACTGCTTATGCTACTTATTCTCTGTACTTTTTCCTCCTCTCTCCCCCACCCACTCCTCCGTTGATATCTCTCCATGCCTAATATAAATCCCTTTAACATTTCATATAATAAAGGCTGTGTGATGATGAACTCCTTGAACTTGACCTTATCTGAGAAGCACTTTATCTGCCCTTCCATTCTAAATGAAAGTTTTGCTGGATAGAGTAATCTTGGATGTAGGTCCTTGACTTTCATGACTTGGAATACTTCTTTCCAGTCCCTTCTTGCCTGAAAGGTCTCTTTTGAGAAATCAGCTGACAGTCTTATGGGATTTCCTTTGTAGGAAACTGTCTCCTTTTCTCTTGCTCCTTCTAAGATTCTCTCCTTATTTTTAATCTTGGGTAATATAATTATGATGTGCCTTGGTGTGTTCCTCTTTGAGACCAACTTCTTTGGGACTCTCTGAGCTTCCTGGACTTCCTGGAAGTCTATTTCCTTCACCAGCTTGGGGAAGTCCTCCTTCATTATTTGTTCAAATAAATTTTCAATCCCTTGCTCTTCCTCTTCTCCTTCTGGCACCCCTATGACTCGGATGTTGGGACGTTTAAAAGTGTCCTGGAGGTTCCTAAGCCTCTCCTCATTTTTTGGAATTCTTGTTTCTTCATTCTTTTCTGGTTGAATGTTTTTTTCTTCCTTCTGGTCCACTCCGTTGATTTGAGTTCCAGTTTCCTTCTCATCCCTATTGGTTCCCTGCACATTTCCCCTCATTTCCTTTAGCGCATCTTTCATTTGTTCATCTAATTGTGACCCAATTTCAACCAATCCTGTGAGCTTCCTGATTACCAGTGTTTTGAACTGTGCATCTGATAGGTTGGCTATCTCTTCGTCAGTTAGTTGTATTTTTTCTGGAGCTTTGATCTGTTCTTTCATTTGGGCCATTTCACTCCCCCTCCCCCGCATACCTGTTACTTTAAGGGGCGGAGCCTTAGGTGTTCACCAGGAGGAGGCAACCCCTATCTGTTGTGTTGTGACACTGCCTGTGAGGGCAGGGCCTGAGTGAACAATGGTGCTTGCTCCACTCTCTGCACTTCCCCCGCTACCCACAAGCAAGTTGGGCCCTTCTGTGCTGGCTCCAAGGTGGGTGGGCGGGCTTGCATAGTTCCAAGTCCCTGTGGGTCTCTCCAATGAACTCTCCTGTGAGGCCGGGAGTTCCTCCCACCACTGCTTCAACCCCCACAGGTGTTTTCAATGGGTGGTTTGAGGCTTTATTTCCCCAGGATGAGGGGTTGCGCCCTCTGCTCCGCTCCCCAGCTTTTTCTCCCAGTTTATCTGCGTGCGAATGAGGGACCACCTGGTCCACCAGTCTCGCCCCACTGGGTCAGGGTGAGCCAGCCACAGGTTTCACTGAGTGCACCAGCTGCATTTTGGACAGGCATGCCCCCTGCAGGTCTCTCCAGGAAGCTGGAGTATTGTTGGTACCGCTCCACAAACCGCTGTCTCACCAAGCGTGCTCTCCATCTGGCTCCACCCCGCTTTCCGGTCTGGATGAATTTGTCTTCCTTTTTTTTTTTTTTAATTTATTGTTGTTCAATTACAGTTATTTGCATC